>JAHZMV010003770.1:0-29508 GCA_027743765.1 Coecobrya sp. COE2
TCATGGGAAGTACGTCTTCTCCATGACGTCACGACATAATAATAAATACTGACGTCACATACCTATATTGTTTAACCCCTTCTAAATTTTTGCTATGCAAATTAAATTCAATGAAATAATTCTAAACTTAGAATTTTTTATTTTTGTTTTCTCATCCCCTCTTAAAACTGTTTCCTTGATAACAAAATTTCTAATAATTGGTTATTTTATTTTTGCTATTCGTTCCCATAGAACGCGGCTAAACTCATTGGTTAGTCAAATACACTTCTTAATATTATATTAGCGTTAATTAGTTAGTTTAAATCTATGAATGAGGAATGTTAACATATCATTTTCATAAGGTTACATTAGCAAAACTTTTAATTGTTATTACTATGAATATCATCAGTAAATGACAAGGTTCTGATCTCTATTAGACTATATTAATATTATAGGAATTCTTCATAAAGGCATACAAAGTATTTTCATTGGTGTTCGTATACAAAAGCATGTTATAAAAGGGCACTAAAGTTGGCACATGAGTAAAGGCAAATACTTTCATTCATTTATTCCCTTGAAATCGGGAATTTTCATTTTATTTTAATATCTAATCGTATACCAAATGTTCTTATATGTTTAAATTATCTTAACTGTAGTCTTGTTTAATCTCTCAGTCTTATTCAAGAGTAGCGGCAACATGTCGCAATTCTGATTAAGAATATGATTATGTAATTATTGGTTGGGGAAAATTATCTCTCGTAAATTGGCATTTTTATTATGGAGATATTTCCAGTCTTATTTTAATTTTATACTTAGCTTTTTCTACTTACAATTGTTGCTTTTCTTGCACAAGGCTGGAGGTGAAAGGCCGTCTATTTTAATTAATTTCTACAGAAAGAGGTTTTTTAGAAAGAGCCGTAGTGGCATGGAAAGAGTTTGTTACATAAGACACACTATTCATGACATTTGTTGAAGTATTACAATGGTAATATAGTTAGTTTCCTGCTATGAGAAACCTTCACGGGAGGTTAGTATCTTTATGACTTAATGTTTACGGTACTGAAATGCAAAAGTATTATATCAGTTAGTCATAATTAGTTCATATTATTCACTTTTATATTAGTGCCTTAATATATGTAAAAGTAAGTATGACTTGAAGTATTTTTTTATTATTGTTGACATCATTGCAAAAAATATGCTTGGATCTAGAGTTATCTTAAATATAGAATGTTTATTAGTGTGTGCATAAATGAAAGAATATTCATTGAACTAGAGTTCCTCTCATTTTTACCGTAAAGATTTTTTGTTGAACTTTTTAGCCGTCATCTGGGGATGTGGAGAAGTACACTGTGTGAAAGGTTCATGAAGGCGCTATCTAGTGTATTGCTCCTTGACTTGGTCCGTTTGTGAGTCCTGATCTGTGCACTCTGGTTCAGCGATGCAGTGAAGTCTGGGGTATTGTCTAGGGAGGCTCGTAAGGTGGCAGGAGAGAGATTTCTGCTGCTTCCCGTAGGCCGTTCCATCGGAGAGCAATCTCGCTTGTGTTACTGCTGCTCCGCATGATAAAAATCTGGTTCATGAGAATACTGGAAGGAAGGAGTTTATGAGTTTCTTTCGCTTCTTTTAAAATGTTAATGACTTCTCTCCCTTAGAACGTGTTGGGAGTATTATTTGAGGGGGAGAAGCGGCTTTAAATAGAACGTAATACCGTGATCTTGTAAGATGAGTAAAGTAACCTTCATGTACCGCCACATTGTATGTACAAAGGAAGAATTATCCATATAACGGGAGATTTTGGAAAAGTTAGTGATAGTAGTGGAAGTAATAGTATAAAGGAGTGACGTGGTAGGTAGCGGGGTAGAAGATTTGGCCACCATCATATAATTGATGAAGACGGCGTCGTCGGGGACCGGGGTAATGGAGGTGATAATAAAAGGCTTCATTGTGGTATGAACTCAACGGTAAATAACTTTTAATAATTGTGGTAATGCGGGTAGCAGGGCTTTAAGATGTCATAATCTGCTATGGTTGCTTCATGGGGAAGTGAAAAAGAGCTTGTGGCCATGGGCTGTTTCTTTGGCAAGGGAAGTGAGAAGGGCAAGATAGTTTTTATTGGAATGTCTTGTTTTAATAGACTGACTGTTTTTTCGCCAAAGAAATTCAAGGTCCCTGTGGAAGTCGCTATCTACCACAAGGTCAGATCTGGTATAAATTGTCAAATGATATATTGGAAGGAGGGGATTGCGTAATTGGTGGACAGTGCTTGCTTGAATGATTATCCTATGTTTGCACATGTTGAACCTGGTAATGTGGTATAAGGGGAATCGTGCTTTTCTTCTTATATTTCCTCCGGTGATGAGGGTTGTTGCAGGGGAACTTGTTGCAGTGGTTGCTGTTGCTGTTGTTGTTGTTGTTGTTGAGAGTCGACAGGGACAGAATAATGATTTGTACAAAATTCACAGGGGCAACCTGGAATTTGTGCTGGTGCAGGCGGAGGTGGAGCTGCCTGCAAGGTTGGTGGTGCTGGAAGAGCAGGTTGGGCAACCAAAACAGGTTGGACTCGATTAACTCGCTGGGATTGGTTGCTATTCGGAGTGACGCTGTTAAAAATTAATAGTGCGGTGTTGGTTAAACGAGGAGGGAATAAAATGTGGTCTCGTACCGTAAACTGACGGTGTAAACAGGGAAATAAAGTTATATTATTCAGTATGTTAGCCCACGCTATGATAGCTTCAGGGATTTGAAGGTCATTCGGGTGAATGATATGGGTATACGCGTCGAAAAAGGGACGTGTTGTATTGTCCAACAATTCGCTTAAAATAACGATTTGGCCGTTGTAGCCAACAGTGGAGAAAGCGTCATCCAAAGTGACAAAACAGATGAGGGAGCTTTGAGCTATTGGACTCCGTATTAAATCGGATCTATGATACAATCCCGTTAGATATGGGTTAATAGGGTCATAACGGTTTGGAGTGACTTCCAAAACAAAGTAAAACTGGGATCTTAATTCACACCGAGTTATTATGGTGGCGGTATTGCGGGGAAGCAGTCGTAGGATTTCTCGGTGGTTCATATTATTGGGGGGAATAGTTAATGGGGGAATAATCTGGGGGTGGTGTGGTAACTCTTCGGGGAAAGGTGTATAGGATGTAATTTATTTGATTTTGTAAAGTTGTAATTTCTTGTTTGAAGTGGTATGATTGTAAGTCAATCAGGATCTTTTGTTGTTGCTGTTGCAATTTTGTTGTTTTTCTTATGAAAGCATTAATGATCAAGAAGTCTCTGATTGTTGCTGTGTTTAGGATTTGTTCGGTAAAATTAAGAAACTCTAAAATCAGGATACGGAGGTAAGCTTGAGCATTGGTTATCCCTGGGAGATGTTCTGTGAGACTTACTCCGAAACGGAGTTCCTGAAAAAGGAATAGGTGGTTTAGTTCTTCCTGTATGATGCTTATTATTACAGCAAAAGGTCCTTTAATTAGGTGGGCTTTAAGGGTTAATTTTGAGTCAATTGATTTGGAAAAGTATTTGATAGAAGTGAAAAAAGCTCTGGGGGGTTTTATCGGTAACAAAATATATTTTACTTGATTAATGAAGACTTTCACTCGTTGGGTTATTTCGTAGGTGATTTCTTTAGCAATGGCGTGGAGGTCGGAATTACTCATAGTGTAAAACCTTTACTAAAATTTTGTCTGGTATGGTAAAAGCATGATGGGCAATAGAACGGGATTGCATAAAGTTGTGTTTTTGGGGTGATTTAACGCATGAGAATGGTTGGGGCTGGGTTATTATTCTCTATTTTCCTTGTAAGGTTGTAGTGGATGGGGCGAATGGAGACTGCACTTTTTTTCGTGGAATATGGGTATTTATTTTTTCTTAGTAGTAAAAATGAGAGGAATTTATATCAGTAATTATTTTAATAATTTTCATGTTGTCGCGTTGAGGAGCTAGAGCTAAGAGGGGGTGCTTTACTCATAAAACCGTGATTGGGAAAGTTACTATTTGGATTACCCGTATTATATGTTATTTATAAGGTTACTTATTGAGTTTTAAAATTATAAGTTTGGGATCCTCATCCAGTTGGGTATAATATTTGCTTAGTAATATATTTCTAGGTATATATAGCGTTTTTATGGCTAGTAGTGGGTTTAATATATTGATGAATAGGGGAAGGACGTGTGAAAAAAGAGTTTAAGTATAGGAGGAAGAAGAGAAGAGGCAAAGGAAAGATAACGTAGCTTACTTTCTCCAGGATTGATATATGTAGGTCTTCCGGGAAGGTAGGTGTACAGCATAAATTGTTAGCTATAAACTGGTGAGACGTATTTTAATATTAATTATTGTTGCACGTTGACAAATTTAATATTTGTAAACTTTGAGAGTTATAATTAATAGGTAGCTGGGATTGTTTAGTAGATTATTAGTTTTTGTATGTTTTAAATGTCTTAACTTCACTTATTGTTAATTTTATGTTAATTTTATGTGATGGTTTAATTTAAACTTTTAAACTGGTTAGAGTGTTTAACTTGAAACTGGATAGTTAGGTGTTATACCGTAAACTGAGTTTTACCACGTTATAAGAACAGTGTTGCAAAAGCGGTGTAATTTTGGTTGAAACGTATTAGAGAATCGTGAAAAAATAAATAGTCATTGTATGTAGACAACTTTCACCCGAGGAATAAATAGGTATAATATTTTTTCTTTGTGTTTTCTACGCTTGTTTACAAGTTTTTCTTCTTTTTCTGGAGAGCGATGATAGCTGCTTAAGTGTTGTAGGATGACTGCTCGTCATGACCGGTCTGTCGTTGATAGTAGGTAGAAGCGGGAGGGGAGGGTGATGCGGTGGTTAGATTTGGATAAGTTTGTTGAAAGGATGTAATAGGGTGTTGTGGTTCGCTGAAATCCATGAGCTCTGCGTATATGGGGTTTGTTGTAGGGCTATGGTAAGCAATGGGAATTCCGGTGGTATTCAAAAGCTGCCCAAAAAGAGGAAAGCTTTCACATCCACGGAAAAGCTCAGAAAGGGTGTAAAGTGTGGAGACGGGCATGAAATGAGAATTGTAAGAAACCAAACTGGTCCTTAACGCTTCGAAAAGCGAGGAAAGTGTAGGATTAGAATATATTAACTCTTGAAGTGGGTGAACTGATTGATAAGTCTGCAAAGGGACATTGTCAATGTCATCTTTGTGAAAATAAAATACTAAGGGACAATAATAAAAAGACGTTTTTTGAATGTTCGCTGCGGTGGTCTTTGAAATAGTAATTGTACCATCTCGGATAACAGAAATATAAAATGTGTAATTATGGATTTGGTTTTTTTGTACAATGGCCACTCCGTGAGAAGGTATCCATCGGCGAAAACCGCTTCGGAATGAACGTATTACCTTCATATGAGAATCTGGTATTAATTTGTCCATGTTTGTTTTAAACTTCTTTTCTTTTTTACCAATTAAATGAATCAATGTCAGCTTGAAGGGTAAGGACTTCTGATTCGTCGGTAATGGGGGAACGTAAGATGTCAGGAGTTTTGGGTGGTGGAGTATGACCAGAAATTTCGTTTAGAGGGGAAAGTGTAAATATGTATTGTGGTTCTTGTAAAGCTGGAGCGATGACTGGTGAGGATAAAGAGGGATAACAGGGTGTAGTTGGGGTAGTGGTATTATTCGTTTTGGGTATGTGCGGTGGTGCAGAAACGGGAGTAGAGAAAGGAATACTGATGGTTGACTTTTGGTTGCATTCTACTGAGAGAGAGATATCCATTAACGCTGGTAAAAGGGTAGGGGTTCTTTTATAGGATGGTTTACGATAATGTGTTGTCAGTGTTGTTGCACGGACCGGAAAATCTGCCTTTTGTTGGCGGAGGTTCCGATAAAGATCTTCCTGTAATGTTATTGTTAACAAGTTATCATGGGGAATGTTGCTGGGAGGTTTAAATACATAAAAGGTTGTGGGAATAGATATTTTGGAGAGAGGAATATTACGTCCTCCAGTGAATGAGTGTAAAATCGGTATGAGTTTATAAAGGAACGCGTGCACGTCATTTGGTTTATGACTTTTGAAAATGTTGTTGGGGATTACAAGCAATGCTTGTATGATAAGATGGGCTTCTACAAATTGTACCTTTTCGGTTATATCACCAAATTTATGGGAGTCACGCTCGATTATATTGTAGAACAAGCGTTTTTTCGGGAAAAAAATAGAAATCTCAGAGAGAAGGCGTCGTAAAAACTTTTGCTTTGTTATATATGTTGACATTGCATTATTATTATTATTAATAATGCGGCGCAACGTATCGCATTGAAAAAGGAGATCATTATATTTATACTGTGATACCGTAGAAGAAAATAGGGTTTCAATTAAGATGCCGATAACTGGGGTCTTTTTTAAATTTTCCTGATATAACTTATGAAGTAAAATTTGATTTGCTGTTTTCACTGTAACGGGTATTTCAAGGGACTGCACACCAAAGCTTTCTGGCTGTGTTATAGTAGCAAAGAAAATTTGGGTTGACATGCAGTATTCCAGTTGGGGATTTATACGTATATAGGGAAGGTTTTTTAGTTTAATCAATTTAGTTATATCACTATCAAATCTAGAACCAAAGAAATGAGTTTTCTGTATTGTTGCTGGCCATGATAATATTTTGTTGTTGTTGAACAGAAGATGGCTGGCCATAGAAATGAAGTTTACTTCAGTTTTTAGGTGGTGTGTGTACTGAGCATACAGTTCATTCCATTCATTTTCCTGAATTAATGAGGATGATGGTGTGGTTTTTATTGTTTTTGCTATTATTTCTAATGCATAATTATGCAGTAGACGAAATTGGGACGAGGGTATTTTATATTGTAGATATAAATCCATGGCGAAAAAAGGATTTCTTTTTTCTTGTCTACTTGTTGCTTTACATGTTATTCCGGGTCATTGAGCCAAGTGGGGATCCCAATGCGTCCAGATTTCCATATCTGGATTGTTGTGGTGGCAGCGGAACGTTTCTTGTGAAAGTTGCTGATCGGTTATGAGCATTAAGATCTATAGCTCCATCCTCTGATAATGCTGAGGAAAAATTGGCTTTCCTTCGTGCTGTTGCTGGACTGTCGGTCCAGTTATTAAATGGTGTAGTAGCTGAAGTTGTTGGCAATGTAGAGAAGGATTGAGTAAATGGGTTATTCAAACCGATGGTTATACGTGGTCTTTCCGTGCTGGTATTACTATTATTAAATACTGGTGCTGAAATTTCGTTGTCGGTGTTACGGCGTGCTTGTAGCGTTTTTTTAAGAAACCACAGGGTATATGTACCTAGAATGATAGAACCAATTATTATTAGTAAGTTCAGCTCGATTTCAAGATACATCGGGAAATAACAACGTAATTCTGAGACAGGAGAGGCAATCATGTGTGTTGGCGTTGCTGATGTTGTTTGGATAGTTTTCATTAGTATTCCATACCGGTACCCAGCATGTAAATACCAGGCAAGTATAACGACAGCAAGCGTTAAAAGTAATTCGATGAAATAATGTATGTAATTTGAGGTGTTGGCGTGTGCTTTTATTAACTCGGGGAAAGAGTCAAAGATCTTGTCGAAATCGGGGCCAGACGGGGGTAATTTGAAATGAATTTGATCAAATGGGTTAAATTTGGGGTCAAAAATGGATGTGTTGAGAGAAAAATTTAATGTCGGTTGGTTATGGGGAGGTAGTACCAAGGGAATTGGTGTATAGAATGTGGGCATCCTGACTTGCTGTACAAATTTTTCGTGATTCATACAGGGTAAGTGTTGGAAAGGGGTATATGTATTGATGTCTATAGTGGAAAGGTGACAATGGCAAGGAACCTCTACGTACATAGTGGCGTGATGTAGTATTTTTAAAGTACCGGCAAGTACTTGTCGTCTTCTAATTTCATCGCCTGGGGCATCATACATACCCGTGCAAATTACTTGAGTGTTAGGGGGAGGATTGGTAATATACATTTTACCGGGAGAAACTATTGTAACTCTAGTCTCATTAGTTATTTCTGTAGTAAATTGGCAATTTTTTAGCTTTTCTTTCGTTCCTCCCTCTATGATGTATGAGAGGCATTGATGTGCATGAGGTTGGTGAGTGTATCTCAATGGCAGGCGACACATGTTCTTTGTAAACATGCCACAGCGAGTGGCATCGATGTCTGAGATTGGTGCTACTGACCCATTCCATCTAATGGCCAAAGTATTGGGTAATTGGACGGTATGGATGGAGTTTCCATAAGCCATGGGAACTGGGGTAATTTGGAATAACTCAAATCGTTCGTGAACTCGTTTGATGGGAATGGAAAGATAAATGTTAAGATAGTTCTTAATATTAGCACAACCGACTAAAGGCTCGGCATAATAATCCTCGATGGAGTGTATTCGTACAAATCCTTCTTTTTCTAGGTTTTTGTCTAAAATATCCAATTGTTTCTTTAAAACAGCTCTTCCCACGGAAGTGTAGGACAGATGTCGCGTTTGACATGCTGTAATTAGGTCTGATTCCATCTGTACGACTTGTACAAAATGAAGTGACTGTGCTATCTCTTGCATTATCAATGAGGGTGCAAATAATGCGTCGTTTTGAAGTTTTTGTATCGCGTCAGTTGTGAAGTTCAGTACTCTCGTCATATCACTGTATGTTTTTCGTAAAGTGTCCTTTAAATGAATTAGTTCCGTAGCTTGTTGTTGTAGGTACTTTGACTCATTTTGAAGGGCTACTTCCATAAAAGCTTGTGTTAATTCTAAACGGGATAACCGGCTTTTTGTGCTTTGTATTTCTTCCTCTGTTGCGACTCCTATTAAATAATGTTCGAGATCGCCAAATACCGGCATTAATGGTCCAGTCAAGAGATTTCGTCGACGTCTGAGTTTAGGTAATTTACTCATGCTGACGAATTTTCTAGAGGAGTCGTCTAAATGCAGTGCAGTTAACGTGTTTTTACTGGTTTTAGCAATTGCTGTTATAGTTGCTTGGATGGTTTTGTGCACTTCACAAATCGACTCGAGTCCTCGACAGGGAATTTGACGGGGAAAGATGTTTTCATTCCATTCGGTAAGGTGGTGTGTGAATAGTAAAGCTGCTTCTGAAGTATAAATACTTGTCCTTAATTTAGTAAGGTGAGCGCCGGCGAAGTAAGTTCCTTCGGGTTTAGTTTTATCTTCAAGGTCAGGAACGTAAGGCATACTAGGGTTATAGAAAGAGGAAACGTGATAAACTAAAACAAACAGTAGGAGGAGAAAACTAAGAAAGTTTCTGCACATCATTCCAGGAACACGTCGTAATCGCGAAAACGTGCGGGTAATCTTGTTCGTCTTCCTGCTCGAGTTTCTTGATTAGTGCGCAGGGTTTGTCGTAGCGCTGAAGTCTCGAGTTCTATTCGTTCTGCAGCGGGAGAGTTTGAGTGGGAATTATTAATGGGAGTATTTGGAGGGGTATAATGAGTTGAATGATTGTTGTTGTTAACTGAACCGTTGTTAGCACTAGGCACACTAAATTGTGAATAGTTCGTTCTAGCAGGGGTTTCTAAACTATTAGACTGATTATCTGAAGGATGAGTGGAATGAGGTTGCGTTACTTCTGCTCTGTCTTGTCTATCTGGGGGTGAACGTGATAGGTTGAGGTTACGTTGTACAGGAGTAACTGGTAGTTGAAATGGGCTTGGAGGTTGAATTCCCGTTGATGTTGATGCTTCGGCAGCTCTAGGTGGAGTGAAATGAATTTGTTGAGGCGCATCCAGAGGACTGGATTGGTTAACTGCGCTACGAGGTGTTCTCGTTGTTCGTCTGGCTGTCCTGACTGAAGTTTCTTCATCCGAGTCAGATGAGTATGACTCGAAGGTCGGTTCGAATGTAATTTGAGTCGGTTTTGGTGTCGGGAGGGTTCGTTTCTGGTAATATTCGGAATAGGATTTTACTGCGTGTAAAACGGGAAGGACGTCTTTTGATGCAAGAGTGACATGTGTACTTAACAATTTTATTATCTGGCGGGGTGAAAGCCAGTCATCTCGTTTACTTATGTGTTGAATTGTCAAGTAGGCATAAGCCAAAGGCTGAAAGTACATGACAGGGGATATTACTTTTATCATGTCTGAAAGTTCAGTTGCCTGGGTATCTTTCCGCCAAGCAAGGAATGTTCCGAGATCATTAAATAGAGAGTAAAAATCTTTTTGCTTCTGTAAGAGGCAAATGAAAACGGGCATACGTGGATGAGGTCGTAACAATTCGATATAGCACATTGTATTGCGTAATGCGACAGGAAGTTCTGAGGATTTTTGCTTATAACCGTCTTGCAATTCGGAGAGGGGGAAAGTAGACACAGTATCAGTTACAATGAAATAGCAACATGGTGCTTCCCAGTCTGGTTGGCTAGAAGCGTCAAATTTCTCTGATATGAACAAAATAGTGGCTAAAGACGATATGGTAATTTGATCTTCAATCAGTGGGTGATGGGGTGATTTGTCAATTTTCCATAAGGACAATTGCTGGTCGATTTTTGTTTCAGTGTCATGGTGGTCTAGAAATTGACTTAGCGTCTTAAATGTTCCTTCTGCATCCATCGAATCCTCGTCTGATGATGCTATGTCGAGTTCGCAAGTGAAATATGGTCTCATTCTAATGACGTGTAAAACAGTCTTTTTTCCATTTAATGGATCCAAAACTTCAAAATTTACAGGTGACATTTGTCTTGTGATAAGGACTGGTCCTTTCCACCGATGAGAGAATTTCTTCGATTTTTCAGGCGTTATCGCAGGTGTATGATACAAAACATAGCTGCCGACTTCATAATCATAAGTGGATCTATTTCTATCATAACGCTGTTTCATTTCCATACGGCGTTTATAAATGCGTTCTGTGACTAACTTCCGAATTCCTGGCAATGCTTTCAATTGAGTGAGCCTAGCTGCCGTCTCATTTTGCAAAAGAATTTTATCTGGTAGTGACGGTGGTCGTCTTCCGTAAACTACTTCAAATGGAGACAAGCGGGTAGTGTCATTCACGGTGGAGTTAATGACATATTTGGCAAGTGGTATTAAACTTGACCAATGCTCATGTTGGTGCTCTTTCATTAATGCACGAAGAATTCCAATTAATGTCTGATTACTACGTTCGGTGTTACCATTAGCCATCGGATGGTATGATGTAGTATTTTTCTGTGTAACTCCTAAGGACTTATTGATCTCCTTTATTACATTGCTAAGGAACGAAGTGCCTTTATCTGATATGAGAGCTGAGATTGGGCCATGATTACAAATGACGCGATCGATTAAAAAACGAGCTACTTCAGGTGTGGTTTGGGTTTCTGTCGCTTCCATTTCCACATATTTACTAAAGATACATGTACAGACCAAAATGTGCTTCTTGTAATCGAAACTAGTTGGATTAATTGGTCCTATAAAGTCTATCTCTATAGTTTCAAATGGAATAGACCGAAGTGGTCCGGGTGACCCCAAAAGTCCTTGAGGTGCTCTTATTGGTCGTTTGCTTCTCTGACAAGCGTCACAAGAACGAGTATGGACATACACGTCTCGTTTCATATTTTTCCAATAGTATTTGCAGTTTATCCGTTGCAGTGTAGTTTGAAATCCTCGATGACCTCCGAGGGGATCATCGTGAAATGATTGCAATAAGTCACGGCGAAGGATCTTAGGGATTACCAATCTAGGGTATCCTTGTTTGGTATTATAGAGAAGATCTCCTATGACTTGGAAATGCTGTTGTAGATCAGCGTCGTTGGATAATGTTTGTAAAATTTGTTTGCAAAATCTGTCGTCTGCTTGCAAAAATGCTATATCTTCAGGTGTAGTAAAAAGGGATGGTGTAATAGTACTCATAACAGTTGGGACAATAATCTCATCGTCTTTCTCTACGACTTGATGCTCTTCGCCTTCCATTTTTATACGACTGAGAAAGTCAGCAAGGTTGTTAAGACTTCCTTTTATATAACTGATTTTAAGATTATATTCGGAGAGTTCAATACTCCACCTGACTAGTCGTTTATTAATTGAAATGTTTTTTGCAAAATTTTGCGCTCGTATTGGGGCATGGTCTGTGATAACCTCAGTAGGTCGCCCATATGTGTAAGGATGATAAAGTTTTACAAAGTAGTAAATACTATAAAATTCTTTCTCTACTGTAGACCAAGCTATTTTACTTTTTGTTAAAGTTTTACTGCCATAAGCTATAACCCTATCTCCTTCCGGATACGGTTGCATTAATGCGGCGCCGATATTTTCGTCACTGGCGTCTGTGTAAAGACGTAGTGGTAAGTGGGGCTGGTAAAATGCAAGCACAGGTGGGTGCGTCATGGCATATTTTAATTTTTCAAAAGCTTCTTGGCATTCCCTAGTCCATTCTAGTGTACTTTTCTTATGAATGAGTTTGGTTAATGGCCGGATTATGGTGGAAAAATTCTTACAATATTTACGGTAGAAATTACAAGCTCCAAGGAGTCGTTGCAGTTCCCTGATTTTCTTAGGAGGCTCTAATTTAGAAATTGATTCTATTCGTGATGGTAAAATCTCAATTCCCTCCGGTGATACCATGTGACCTAAAATGCGAATTTTCTGTTTTGCAAATTGACATTTGGTGGCGCTCAGGCTTAATTTTCTTTGCTCGGCTAATAAGAAAACTTCACGTAATAGTTTAACATGGTGATCGATATCGGGGCTTTTTAAAATTATATCATCCAAATAGATAAAAACGTCTTTATTTAATACAGGAGCAAATATGTCATTCATAATCATTTGATATGCTGTTGGGGCACTTTGTAGGCCAAACGGGAGTCGTGTATAGCTAAGGCATCTAGTCTCTGAGACTACGGTACAAATTTTTGTATCTTCCTCACATAATTTAAATTGCAAAAATCCTTTCGCACAATCGAGGGCTGAGTAATATTTAGCGCCTCTGAGCTGATCTATTATTGTCTCAGGGTTCGGTAATGGATACCCATCTTTGACTGTAGCGGCATTCAGTGCCCGAAGGTCTAAACATATTCTAGAGGATTTAGTTTCTCCGTCTTTATGTGCATTCGGAACACAAATTATGGGGAAAGCCCAAGGTGAATTGGTTTTCTTGCAAATACCCATCGCTTCCAATTCATCAAGATGTTTTTCTATCTCTGTTCTTTCAAAATGAGACATCCGATAAGGTCGGAATTTCATTGGGCGGATGCCGGGTAATAATTCTAGTTTAGGGACTGTTACGTCGGCGGCCTGCAATACTTCACCAGGGCTGTGAAATATATGACTAAATTCAGTGACCAGTTTTAGTATCTTTTCGCGGTCTTCTTGGGGAAGATCAGAATTGACATTTTTTTCTGCTTGTTCAGGAGTAAGAAGTAAAGATGGGAAAGATGTGGTTGTTTCATGAACAATGTCCATTTTTAATGAACGGAAAAACTTTTGATGTTTATAAACCGTAACAGGTGAGTGAGAGGTATTGGTTAGTAAACAGAGGGTTTTGCTTCCTCGCGTTTCAGGTGGGGAAATGATGACATGTTGGTTATTATGTTGATAAATTAGTTCAAAAGCCTTTGGTTTACTTAAATAAGGAATTCTAATTGGTACTGGTAATGAAGTAAAACTTGGGATTCGAAGGGTAGTAGTGCAAGTAATAAAACTATCATCTTCGTCTGTCTCTATTTCTAATTCCTGGAGAAAGGTGGGTGTATATAAAAATGGTATACGAGTCTTATCTTGCAGATGGAGGCAACTTTCACTCATATCTAAAATCATACCTTCTGATCTCATGTTATCCATGCCAAGAAGGGCATTGACTATGGAATTAGGTAAAACATAAAAGCAAAGTCTACATAAATGTGAACCAAGTAAAACATTAGTTGTCACTCGTTTTGTTATGGAAATTCCTTGAGGGGAGAATCCGCGAATTGTGATGGGTTTTACTTCTTCTGTAACTAATCCTTTGATTAATTTATCCGTAACTATTGAAATAGCTGATCCTGAATCTAGCACTAATTGAGTAGGCTGACGGTTTATTATAGCTGACACAGTACTTAGTAATGTAATGTCTAAAGGTGTTAAGAAAGTAAGAACATTATCATCAAAAGATACTGTAGATGGTCGCCATGTAGGCTCTTTTAGCTACGGGTGATTATCAGTGCGATTATCGCTTCGTTGGGGAATGTTATTATTTGTGTCCCTATTAGCATAGTTGCGATTATTTTGATTACGATTGGAAAAAGTACGGGTGTTTGTATCGTTAAAGGGAAGGGGTGTGCCAGGGCGCTGAAAATTACGTCGCCTATTATCTTGATTATTATTGGGACCGTTATTATAGCGGTCACGATGAACTTGATTGTTGTTAAAATAGCTTCGATTATTTTGGTCTTGTGTGCGACTACGGTTATTGTTATTATAACCCTGTGTTTGGGAATTATATGAGCCACGGTTGTGCCACTGCCGAGATTGATAATTGTTATTATTATTATCGTCACCATTATTAAATGGCTGGCGTATAGGGCGCCGATCTGGGTGTCGGTGTTTCATGGGAGCTACAATGGCTTCAATACGATTAAGACGTTGGTCAAGTGATGAATAATCGAGTGGAGGTTTGTTTGGCTGTGGTTTCGAGGGCGACGGTGGGGGATCAGTACTAGGAATTTGCATAAGAGCAGTTTCCTGTGTGATTTTGTCAAATGAATTAAGCAAATTTACTTCATCGATTTTCTCTAAAATGTGCAGTAAAGAATCCATAGTACGTGGGATTTTTACATACGCATTATAGCGATGTTGGGGGAGAAGACCTCGTAAAATAAATTTTATTCGACGGTCATCCTCCATGTGTGGATCGATCTCATTACAAATTGTATCCATTTTGTATGCGAATTGAGTACAAGTTTCACTTTGTTTCTGCGTACGGTGGTACAATTGGGCTTCGAGCAAATCTCTCCGTGTTTCAATGTTTCCAGCGGAATTCAAAAATTCCTGTTTTAATTCTCGCCATGTCCAATTAAATTCACCGTTGCGGCGACGCTGGTGGGTTTTTGATTGATACCACAAAAGAGCGTCAGCGCGGAGGCAAGATGGAAATATAAGCGCTTTGTGTGCATTATCCCAACCGTTTGCATTAGCACAAAGTTCATACATATCCAAATATGCCTGGGGACTATCCTCATTGGAATAGATTGGTGGTTTAATTGCGTTTTTTGCGGGTTTTACCCGATGTCTCTGACTTTCTTCGTCTGATTCATCATCGTCGTAACAAGAGCGTGCGTGTCTACCTGAGTCTGGCTTTCTATTCATCGGAGCAAGATTATCGCTTGTTGATGGCTGTTTGATATCAAACTGCTTATGACAACGAGGAGAGGCTGACCTAGGTCTGCTAGAGGTACGTGCTAATGGAGCGTCTGATAACCTCCTGCAAGGTCTCTCGCCTGGTGACACAGGGGAGTTATTACGAAAGTAAGGTGGTGGTGGCTCGTGAGTAATATTATTAGAGCATGTAGGTATACGGTTTATGAAAACACGATTGGGTAAAACAGGAAGTTGGTCGAGTTCGTCAACTCTGGGGGTAATAGAAGGTTGCTCAAAAATATAACTTGGTAAAGGAGCCCCTGAATATGGGTTACGAGCCAGGTCTTCGAGAATATGTGGTATATGGTCTAGTACTCCTTGAATAGCACTTCTTGCTTCGTTACTTAATACTCTTGGATGAGGATAATCCTCCAAATCATCCGGAATTTCAATTATAACGCTTGGTTCGTTATATAGTGGTCTTTGATTCAGGTGATTGCTTTCACTACGATTTATTCGCGGTGTTGAATGGAAAAGTGGGTGTAGTACGTCATCTATACCTTCCTGATGCGTATCATCAAGGGTGTGTGACATTACGATAGATGCACATATAGTATTTTAAATATTGGATGAGTATGATTTAATTTTTATTTTGTGACTACCGAATAAAGTCTATATAGGAAAGGCCACCATAAAAGTTGAGAACTGGGCACTGCACGAGATTTCCCAACAAAAATAGGTATGTAGTATTTTAGAGTACACTTAGTAAACCTATAAATTGTAAATGATATTTGAATAAGTAGATGTCACACTACTTTCTCAAAAAATGATTTTTTGTATTTATCATTTTAGTACATACTCATTAATAATTTTCCCATATAGCCTGGCCAGGATTTAATCGGTTAACTAGAAGGGTCTTAAAATTCTACAGGTGGAGCGGTCTGAGAATTTTAACTCACATAAAAGCTGAATGTAAGCGGTAGGGCAGATAATTTTAACTTTGCTAGAGTTAGTATCTGTCCCTTGTGAGGACCTGGGGAGAAGGGATACTACACTTTCCCCAATAAAGTTTACAGTGCAAAAGGAAAACCAGGACACAGCACTACGGAATTCCTTGGTCGTAACCCTTAAGGTATTGGATGACGGGAGTAGTTGCGTTTCATTTAAAGGGAAATTAACGGAAAATTCGCGTTAAATTGAATTTAGGAAGAAACTGCTTTGGAAAAAAGGACATCATTTTCTCTTCCCAAGACTCGATAGAATGATATATAATAAAAAATAGAAGGAAAATAATCACACAAGAAAGTAAAGTGGTCCACATGACAGTGTCTATGTATGTATATATGTATGGGAGAAAGTAAGTGGTAATGTTGAAAATTTCTCGTAAAAAGGGGCAAAGATATCAGCGTTTCGGTAATCGATTGGATATTTTTTATACTGAAAAATGGGGAGGGTCAAGGGCTTCAAATGTACGCAATGGTCAAAAATAGCAGTGGGTCAAAACCACATTGAGGGGGGAAATCGTGGAGGGATTTTACGAGCGTATAGTTTCCTCTTTTTTTCGGGGCAATTTTGTTCAACGTAAGGGTATTAATATTGACGGGTATCTCAATGGATAGTGTCAAGGTATGGGTGAGAATGGGAATGTACGTAATGTACAAAAATTGCAGTACTGATATTCGTATTCAAGTGAATAGAATCAGACAGGGGCGAGTTGTTTTAGAAAGGGACAGAATGTATCTTAAATAATAATAAGCAAACGAAATGCACAAAATGGCAAGTGGGAATAACGCAACGGGTGCAAATATAATTGCGATGGAAAGTGGAATCCACTTTTCGCTGAATGGGGTTACGAATTGGGTCACCGAATAATTTATTTGCAGAGGGGTACTAAATCATATGATTAGTAGGGCGAGTGGTTTTGATTTTGCTTACAAAAGATGTAAGTGAGCGCGTGCATGCATGAGGGAAAGCTGGAGTTTGGTTGGCAGAAAGTTACTATAAACGTATATATTTATAGATACCAACGGGAAGAATCAATTTGGAGTATCGGTTTGTTACAAAGGGAATTTAGTTGGGCAATGAAAGTTAATGGGACGTCATTGTCGGATTTGTTGATAAAGCCTTAAACTAGATCTTATTCTAAATTAATAAAGCAATCTCTTAACTAGGCGCAAGTTATCAAATCGACTGACAAGTGGACTGTTAGTAAGGTTTTTTTTTCTTGTTTTATTGGGGTATGGGTAATATTGTATAGAGATCAGAAACGATCAGGGTTGTTTCGTCAATGGGACCATTGAAATAAAATTCAGATGGATTTTGGGGTGGGTTCGTTGTTTATGATAGGGTCGTAGAAAGAAATGTTTATTTTGTTGGGTTTTTGGGGATCAGTTGTTTGTTGGTTGTTCATGTGTGTACCACTTTTACTTAGAAGGGTAATGCGAGCGTTTGGGAGCAGAAGTAGAGATCATTAAAATAAATAGGCGCGTGTAGTAGGGGAGCGCAACAATCGTGAAAAATGGTAAAAGTAAATAATGCAGTACGGTCACCGAAGTGAGCGAAGTGATGTGAAGAGGGGGAGACTGAATAAAGTCAAAATGGGAATATGAGTGGAGTAGAGAAAAAAATATTTATATATTTTTTTTTTTTAGAAAATGACGCGATTAAGCGGAGAGTGGAATATAAATATTATTGAATTTGTCACAAGTGTAATAATAATAAATGGAATAAGTGTATACATTTGTATTAGTAATCTTTACCAATTCTTAGGGAGGGTGGGGTTCTTCAGAACGCTGCCACCATTTGTAACAGGTCTTCCTTTCGACTTGTATTCCGTTCTTATAGGTAGTGGTGGTGAGTCGGCTAGGTTGGTAAGAGAATACTTGCTGGAAATGTATGACAATATGAAGAGATAAATGAAAGGGAATAAAATGAAATGAAAGTTTCCTGGGAACGGAAACTTTCCTTGAAAGAGACACGGAGCTATATTAAAAAGCAGGGGAATCTTTATTCGTCAAAACCAGAAGGACAACTACTCCTCGAGAGGAGTGTGTAACATTATTTTATTCTGTCGAAAGTTGTGTCTCTGCAAGAGTACAACTTTCTCCTTCTTACTCTATTCTTAATCTATAATATATATAATACTATATAATATATAACATAACTACATGTACACACTGTCGGCAAGGATGATCTTTGCTGGTAGATCCGTACGCATACGCACATGTATACATACGCATCTCTTGTCGTGATGTACTATTACATTCTTGAACACACACACACACATACATTCATACTTTCTTATTACCTAAGTTCATGGGAAGTACGTCTTCTCCATGACGTCACGACATAATAATAAATACTGACGTCACATGCTTAATAACATTTTTAATCAACAATTTTTAGAAACAATCCCTCCATCAGAAAATTGTTTCGGTTACACTTTCTTTGCGCAGGTTTCCCAAAATTGCTGTATTGATTACATGTCTTACAAAAAGCGATAAAGAGATTTATAACATTAATTAAAGCATAGCATNATGCTTAATAACATTTTTAATCAACAATTTTTAGAAACAATCCCTCCATCAGAAAATTGTTTCGGTTACACTTTCTTTGCGCAGGTTTCCCAAAATTGCTGTATTGATTACATGTCTTACAAAAAGCGATAAAGAGATTTATAACATTAATTAAAGCATAGCATTTATATGACGTAAATCATTATCTAATCAAGTCGTTATATATTTAACTGCCAATGACAAATGCTCGTTAAATGTACTGTGAAAATAGGTATCAGTAAGTAGCTTCTAGCGTCAGAATTTTCAGTCTTCTTCATCCTCCTCCTTGAGCTTGTACTCATTCCTTCAGTTCGAAGCTGCATAATTTCAATAATTGAAATGTCAAGGCTAACTGTTTCCAAGATTGAAGCAGCAACCGCTGCCTGCATCATCATGGTAGTAGTTTTTTTAGTTAAATTCATTGACACGAGACTACTGTCAATTAATAACCTAAAAACTTTATATTTTGCAGGGATTTTGTACCTTTTCCTTCCTGGCAGCCACCTTTCTGGTTTACATCGGTACCAAAGTCTTCATTACCTATGCATGCACACCCATGGTAACCCCGGGGTCAGATAAGGGTCCAAGTGCTGACATTGGTCAAACTTGCGATAACATCGCCGACCTGACAGAATCTAGCGGCTTCATGGGCTACTCCATGTTACGTGACGTGGATCCATTTGGATCCATTGTTTCTTTGATAACTTGCTGGATGATACTCATTCTCATCATTTCTTTAAATATTCCCCAAATGTCTGCAGCATGGGACCTACTTCGTGCCACAACCTTGTCCAAAAAGAAAAACAAGAAGGCAACCGAATTGGCTCTTGTGTGGACCTGGCGTCATCAAGACCTTCAGAATACGATAATCTTTGTGGAGCTCTTAATTACCTTGATCTTCAGCGCTACAATGCTTGTGGCACCACAGGGCAGCGAATGGGAGCAATTGGAATGGGTAGTGTCCATCCTGATCAAAGTGCTGACTGGAAGGGTTTTCTGTGCCTTTTTTGTTGAAATCTATTTTCATGAGCAACTCCTGTCCATATTTTATTCCAGAGAGTCACTTGAACTACCAGAAGCAATTAAACGGAAGTTAGAAAAGGAGTAAGCCCACCAACTTTTAATTGTTCTTATATAAAACTTTTTATAGAATGAAATATGCAAACCAGTTTTCTTTTACTTTTGAACAGATATGATGTGGGCGAATCTCAAAATAAGGAAAAGGCAAGCCATAAATCAGAGAAAATTTCAGTTTGAAAAGAAAGAACTAAGAATTATGCGATTATGATTTAGACATAATATTTTATTTGGGCCATAATAATAATAATAAGCAAAATTACTTTGTATAATATTTTATTTAAAACACTAATTCTGAGGAACAATTAAAAATGAATACAATTCTACAACAATCTGCACGGTTTAGACTTGTCGAAAACCAAAACTTGTCCACAATCCCCATTGCCCACCAGGTAGTCCGTTGTGAAAGGTCGCAAAAAGGTCGAAAAAATACATTCATAACGGCACATAAAACCAAGTGCGACTCATTTTTTTGCATATCAGCAGGGCCATACCTGAATTCTTCATAATCCTTATACCATCCTGAGCGGTTAACCAAATAGGCTGTATCCAAACTCCGGAACAAATCGTCATTATCCGGAGATCCCAGTTTGTAAAGCAAAGTGGGAAAATCCAGCTTCCAGAAATGTTCAGAATACTTGATTCCAACAATCGTGGATCCCGCTTGTCCAGCATTTTCGAGTAGCGTTCGTGCGGTCGGTTGTGTTACGTACATTTTCAGACAGCGATTAACATTGTGTATGCAATACCAACTCTTCAAAATTACTTCCGGGACCTGCCAGGAATCTGGAATTGTATGTTCTTTAGGAAGATTCAATTCAGTCATTAGGAGATGCAGTTCAAAGTCATCGGATAACTCATCTTCTTCGTCATAAACCATGCAATGAGGAAGATTCCAGTGTAAGTCTTCCCATTCCAGAGTGACATTAGCAACTTGGCATCCTGCGCCAAGTAGCATTTGCTTAAACCGCATCTTGACAATTCCATCACGGACGTCGGCAGGTAGTTGGCGAAATGCCTTCTTTGAAAGCAACTCGTAAGCCACAACAACGGGATCAGTGTAGCAAGTCAAATAACGACCGATGTATACACTACATGGTTGGTTAAAGATGCCCTTTCGCATGGCTTCCACTTGTTCCAATGTGGGTGCCACCGATGGTCCACCGTCTGCCCCAGCAATTCGAACGCAAGATTGTCTAATTTGATCTCTGGTAAATGGGAGCAATCTTAGAATTTGATTTCGCCACTCCAATTCGTTGACAGTTCTAATGATGCTGTGAGCAAAGAGCGGCAAATAAATCACGGTATCATACAGATCCAGCATGGTCCTGGAAGGTCCACCTTTGGAGATTACGTCAGCTTTGTCCTCCAGCAAAAACTGAGTAATTGCACAAACCGCCAACGTGATAGCAGGCTGATTTTTTCGATAGAAGATGTAATGACTTGATCCAATATGGCCACCAGTTCTAATATGACAAGTGTCAATACTGGAAGGTCCAGCGTCGGTAAAACTGTTCTGGAAATCTTGCAGCATTTCTGGTGGGAAGAGATCAGAAATTTTAAATGGCTTTTCCACGTTGTTTCCAGAAGTCCTACCGTGACCTAGAGGTGACCTGCTCCTGTCAATACTTTTTCCAGAGTTAGTCGGTCTTCGGGATCCCATTTTTCCAACTAAAATAAAAACGCAACGTAAATGTACAAAAAGTAATTGGAAATACATGAAGCAATAATATATTATGTAGAAATATAAGAATAACTAGTGCCAACTTTTCCACCTTTCAATTAAAAAAAAATCTGCAAATCTGCAACCGCCCTTGCTGTTAATTTTCTAGCAATTGCAACAATTTGGAAGCTTACAAACTTACTAAATTTAGTTCTATCGACAATCGACGAAAACTGCAACACAAAAGTTCATGAAATCCTACACACACTCTCCATGAAAGAAAATTATATGGCGTGCAAAATATTTTTAGCATGTTTTATTGCCAATTTTTGTCATTTAGGTTATGGTATGTAGTGTCTGTTACTGCCACTATTATATTATTAGTATTGAATGACGTTGTTCACTCTACGAAATCTCAAGATTTCCTAAATCGTGTTCTCACAGTGCCCCAATTTTGATTTCTTTCGAGTTATGTTATAAGCCTGAATAAATTCGATGAAATTGGCTTGGAAAATTCCAATTTTGGAAGCAAACGTTGTTCCTCAGTCCATAATATTCTTTCCGGTTAATAAAATTGCTCCATTTCTTCACTTAATATGACTTTACAAACGAAAATGCCTGGAGGTTTCCTTACTTCGTTACAGCTTGTAGTAATTAGCTATTCTAGCATAATGTTGTAATCGCAGAAGGTAAAATGTAAAATAATTATAATCAGTATGAAAGACACATAATGAAATCATTAACAATTACTTTCTAAAAAATTATTAACTTTTTCTCATGAACTTTCTGCATACTAACTTACATTAGCTTAGGATGATTGTAGCGAATTAGCATTTTTAAATTATATGATTTTTTTGGATCGGATTATAAGGATCGTGTATGGTTGAGCATGAAACAATAATGTGCAACGTGATACATATTTTTTTGTCTTTCAATCAATCAAAATTGTCGTCCAATCAATCAAACTTTATTTGATAATTAACTATAAATACAATGGTATTCATGTGTACATAATATCACCATAAATCAACAGACAAGATAAGAAATAAGTAAAAAAAAAGAACCAAAATCAAAGTACACAATTTATATAATGGCAGTTTATCTGTTTCGTATTTTATTTATTTGAACTTGAGGTTTTATTTTGTATTGCCTCCCACGTACTCCTGTTGTACCGAAAGTGTCGCTTGTGAGTGCTGGTATCTCTGTCAAAGAAACTATTCCCATTATCCTCCTCCTCCAAAACTTCATCTGTAACCTGAATCCTTCCCAACTTTGGTAAAAGCTCCCAAACATTGGACTCGTACATGCACTCTTCATATCCAAGAAACTTGAGGAGTTCCGGTGAAAGACCTCCAGAACCACTTGTCCATGGCTGGTCCATAATACGTATATCTTCCATAATCACATTGAGATCCTCCAGAGAGTACAAATCGGATATAAAGTCAATTGTATTTAGACATCTCAGTTTGCAAGTTATTTTCAGCTTTTTAAGCGCTGGCAGTTTTAATCGGGTTTGGGGATCCACCATTCGTTTGAGAGCGCCAAATGTGTCGACTAATATTTCCAGAGAAAAGTTTTCTAAAACAGCACCAGCTTTGCAAGTGGATAGCACATAGAATAATTTGTCAAGGCCATCGCTATCACATGATAAGTCAATGAACACATTTAAAGACTTGAGGGACGAGGAAATCAATCCTGAGCTGTTTAGTTTCCAAACGTCATTTAAACTCCAGAGACGAACTGAAAGCTCTTTCAAGTTGTTGGAACAGTTGATGGAATCCTCCTCGTAACTGTAAAGATGACTATGGCGACGGAGACCTAGGATTTCAAGTTTTTCCACTTGACTTGAATACTTCCTCAGAAGCGCATTCATAATGACTGTTGGCAAGTGAACAGACTTGAGCACTTCCAAATGTTCCAAATCGGGTAACGGACTTGACTCTGTTAACTGCTCACACTGTGGAACCATTATGTCACCAGGACCGGAAACAAACCAGAAACGCAAAGTTTTCAAGTTGGGGAGTAGTTGGAGTAGCTCTCGAATATATCTGTAGAACACTGGTCCAGTTCTCTGCGCCGCGGAAAGAAATCGAAAATGGAGTATGGAAGGTCCTACTCTCTCCAGCAAAGTTTTAAGATCCCTCCACAAATCTGGAGAAATTTCTCCCGATATTGCAGGATCCCAAACAAAGTCACGAAACTCAAAGCAACGTGTCAGGAATGGATTACTGTCCGGATAAATCTCCATATTCTGAAGGATGGAATGAATCTGCATGGAAGTCTGAACACTAACGGTGACCCTTTGCCAACAATAGGATGAATCAATATGTGTCGGAGTACAGCAATCCTTCTTCTCATGATTAATCCCGTCCAAGTTGAGGAGACATGGATGACTTTCCAAATAATTATCCACGTGAATCTTCCACGACTTACAGACCAGTCGACAGTTTAAAACATCCACATGATCCAGCCACCACTTCCCCGTGGAAATCACTGGCAAAACGAATGGAAACAGGAAATCGGACTTTCTGGAATGCAAAATGTTATCCCACAGCCGAGGGGACGCGTACAAACAGTTTGAAAGATCTTTAGGCTCCCTCACATTATCGTCAAAAATAATACACCACACCTGCAAAACCACATCAAATTATTACCCCAATTAGTTTAAAGAACCACAATTAGTAAAACAAATTAAACTTTAATTGTTGACACCAATCAAAATCTTACCTCTGGTGGCAGTTTACTCCAATCTGGCTTCTCTAATTGTGTACTTTCATCCTCCATAATTTACTAACTGTTATAAAAAACAATGCTCATAGCCAAGAGAACCTCAACAGTATCCTAATTGATTTAACTTGATTAAGTACCTGGTCAAGAAACCTTAATTAGTAAATTGTAATTAAAAAGAGAACAAGAGCTTGCTAGAATGTGTTTACAGCAGCTGTGTATCTGCCACATGCACACAAACAAGCACATGCATTCCCTCCACTTGCAACAGTTCAGCAGCTGACGATGAAGTTCAATAACCAAAACATCAACACAATTACGGTTAAAAGTTTTGACCGTTAACACCGTTAGGAAACATGGCGAGAATGCCTAATCATTATTGTGTCTTTTGTTTGAGCCCAGTAGTTAAAGTGAGTGGTAAAGGAAGTGGTGTCAAAGTAAAAAAGAAGATAAGTAGTAGGGTTATTGTAGATGATAAGGAAGGTGGTTGTGGAAATGGGGACCTTTTGGAACATGAGATTAGTGTGATGTTCATTGTTCGGAAAGTACTTTCTATCCCGGTGAATGAGTGTGAGAAGCTGTTGGAGACGTTTGGAAATCCGTCAAGGTGGCTGGTCATTTGTGGGGAGTGTTCGAAAATGGTGAATGAGTCAAGGAGAATTTTGGAGAGGATCAGGGCCCTAGAGAAGGAGCTGGAAGGATGGAGAGAGGAGGCAGAGAGGAGAATTGTTTCCAGCGGGTATATCAGTGAAGACAGTGGGAAGATGTCAAGGGAAGGGGTGCTACTAGGGACGACGGGAGAGGCGACAACGGTGATTAGAAGCTCATTTTTGGCACAGCGTGGAAAAGGTTTCGTTGTGAATATGAAGTACATTTTAATTATTTTAATAAAACAATAAACAAAGGTAAATTACATAGGATATGTAGTGATTCTACCTTACTTAATATTTGCAGGTTCTACCGCAGAAAGAGACCAGGGAGACACCGTGATTAAAGAAGAATCCGAGGAAATTAAAGTGGATTATGAGGATAATTATGATTTTGGAATGCAGGTTTCTGAGGAATGTACGTCAACGAGGGATGAATTAAACAATGCTGCTAGTATTTCAAGGTTATACCGTTTTGCAGAGAGAATGCACAATGTTACAATGTTATTTATTTTTCCAATTACCAGAGTTTAACTAAATTGAATATTTTGTATGTTTTACAGGAATATTTCCGAGCCCGCTAGCAAAATCTGTGGAAAAACGGTTTCCCTCAAAATAATCGCTAAAAGAAATAGAAGGTCTTCTAAATTACAATTTGTGCCTCAGGACAAATCAGCCGTTTTTAAATGTTCCTATTGTATGGCCAGTAAGTATAGATCATGCGCACATTTTCTATAGAGGCTCCCATTTTAATAAAATAGATTAAACCTTTTTGAATACTTTTGTTTTCTGTTTGTAGGTTTTAAAAATCGGACCTATTTAAAATCACACACACGCCACCGACATTGGGTGTACCATAAAAGTTCTCCTGGAAAGACTTTGACATGGAAGCATAGAAAATGTCCTCATTGCAGCCTGGAACTACGAACTATAGAGACCTTTAGAACGCACTGCATTAACGAACATGCCATGATTCCTTGCAAAAAATGCCCCAGGGTCTTCCCTTCTTTCCAAAGTCTTCATACTCACGTTAGGCATCTCCACGAAAATAAAACAACCAGAACGCGCATCAAGGAAAAGGAAACTATGGGCTCTGCCGTTACCATTAAATCCGCCACCATTGGAGATATTACAATTTATCAGTGTCTTTATTGCAACTACTGTAAGCTGACCAGTTAAGCTATGCTACTGATACATGTACAAAAATGCAGTCATGATTAACATTTCCACAACAATATTGTCGGTACCCAGCGAAAGGGCTAGAGTCCCCGACAAAAAGGCAGATTGGCGTGGTGACGAAGTGGTTAACAACCGTTACCTTTCCACGTTATAAAATGGAGGAACATGATTCAAATCCAGTGTGAAGTCCATTGTTTTTGGTATTTTTTTCGGGTGTTATTTATATCACACCGTTTTGGAATTTTATTTGTAGTGCATCATACACCATATCCATATTATAAAAAGGATTATTTCTTTACTTAATATTAAGTTTTGCATAATGAAGGTGTATGCATACACCATAATTTACCTGAATGTTGCTAAAATGGTGTGTGATGTACTACAAATAAAATTCCAATCCGGTGTGATATAAAGAACACCCGAAAAAAATACCAAAAAGAATGGACTTCACACCGGATTTGAATCATGTTCCTCCATTTTATAACGTGGAAAGGTAACGGTTGTTAACCATTTCGTCACCACGCCAATCTGCCTTTTTGTCGGGGACTCTAACCCTTTCGCTGGGTACCGACAATAATAATGGGTATTTGTTTCCAAATATGATGCTTAGGTAACAAAAAGAAGAGAACTGTCCAAAATCACATGTCTGAGCTACATAGATCATTGTATCAACAAATAGATCCCTCCACGTGCAGTAAAAGCAATAGTTCAACAAGTTCGCTAAAATGTGATAAATGTGTCATCACTGAAGGAGTTGTGGAAACCCGATTTTCCTCTCTTGATGACCTAAATAACCACAAAGTGGCAGCTCATGGGATGGTAAAATGTAACCAGTGTGACAGGGTGTTCCTAGGGATTGGCTATTTGGATAACCATCACCGAACGTTACACAGTCCTGAAACGGCGGATCCAAGTTACTGGATAAAAGTGAAAAATGTAGACAAATCCGTATCATCATCAGTTAGCAAAAATGAAAAGAAACTTGCCCGCTGTAAATTTTGCCAGGAAACATTTGAAACACGTGCGAAGCTGTCTCAGCATAATTTTGATAAACACGTCAGTGAAATGTTCAAATGTGATAAATGCACCGAACTGTTTGATACTTTGCTTCAACTCTACTCTCATAAGACTAAAGTGCATAATGAGCCAAATGATCCTTACAAATGTTCTCAGTGCGACTACAGTAAGTTACTAGAAATAATGACCATTTAAATATAAAAGTGTATTAACTTTTATCAAAACAGCCAACAGCTAACTTACAAAATTTATTGTTTTTACAGCTAATCGGAGCTTCCGCCAAGTCCACATTCATCGTACGACTATCCATGAAAAACGTGCGCGAATTGTTTGCGAACTCTGCAGTGATACTTTTTCTAACGAGAAGTATCTTAAATTTCACAAAGCCAATAAACACCAAATAGTGCCGAGTGATCTCAACCTTCAGTGTAATCATTGCAATAAGACGTTTTCAACCCCGGCTTACCTTAACATTCATATTAAAACCGTTCACTTGGGACAATGGCGGTACAAATGTCCACAATGTGACATTGGATTCAATGGCAAGAAACAAGTAGATCATCACGTAAAGTGTGTGCACGAGAAAGTGTATCCATATAAGTGCACTGTGGAAGGATGCGATAAAAAGTATACTGCAAAACATCAGTTGAACTCACACATGATAAGAGCACACGGGCCAAAGGATTATAAATGCTCCTACTGTGATTATGGTATTTGTAATTATTATTATTATCATCCTAATGAGCAAAAAATGTTCGACATCATACAACGGGATGCTTTTGATTTCATACGTTTTACTTTGTTGGTTTCTTTTAGCAACTGCCGACAAAACCGCAATCAAAACGCACGAAGTGAAGCACACCGAGAATGGTTCCTTCCAGTGTGATCATTGTGGAAAGAATTATACTAGAAAGAAATGCCTGGATCAACACTTGCGAATGACCCATAAAATCCGAAAAGGAAGGGGGAAAATAGCGAAATTTTCACCATTTGTTGCTAGCATTAATGAAGCAGAAGCAAAGCAAAATGATCAGAAAAGCTAAAATTATGCTGTTAACCTGAAGTATATTATTATTTTTGTATTTTTGTAAGTAAATTGACTGACTTGTTTTATAATACTGAACCGTGTGGGATATTGTATTAGTATTTAGTTTTAGTGTGAAAATATGTAGTCAAGAATCATCAACCTAGTCTCAATATGATATAGGTAATTATAATTAAGAGCTAAAAATTGATCTTTACAACTTGACTATATTACATTATTACATATAAAAAATCGTGCTGAGCATTACCCACACTCATTCATTGCTTATACCTATTCTATACGTAACATGCGGAAAATGTTTTTTTCAATGAATCATATTAGCTTTTGTACTTACTTTCGTAGAATATAATGTAAACAAAATTATTTACAATAAAATGCCGGATTTGATTGCATTATTGTTCAGTAAAATTAGTTCTTGAAGTGGATATTTATACCTTCTCTGGTGAATAAAAACCAATCTATTTATTTAGCTAAATTTATAAAATCCAGGAACCCACTGACTCTATAAATTAATCCATTAAAATACCAAGGCTGTCATTTCTAAGAAAGACTAATGTCCTTCAAAATAAATAACGGAAATACAAACTGATGAATTTCGAAATTATTATTATTATTATTATTAAATTATTACCATAAAGTATAATTAATTGATAAAAAAGATAAGCTTCAAGCCTTCAAAAATGCCGTTGTTGCGCGATGAAATGTTAGCACTTTGGATGGAACATTTGAGGCCAATAATATATTATGCAATGCATAAAAAATGTAACACATTATGTGGCTGAGCGGTGAAGAAAATAATATAAATTTTGTAGTAATTGATTTTATGTTAAAAGTAGGGGTAATATGAAAATGTAGTATCTCTTTTAAAATATGTAAATGTAACGTTTTGTTGGTCTCGTTCCTTCTGGAACTTTCTTTGTTCTTTTTCGTTTTGGTTTATGCAGAACGTTTTGTATGTAATGCGTAGTTTTATGGCTTGTTGATGAGAGCAAGTCGCGTGAAAAAATGATTATGGTGGTTCTGGCTTCGTGATGAGTAGGTTGCTGCTGCGAAGTGGAATTTTTGTAAAATTGAATTTTTGAAAGTTATTTGTAAATGTTTAACTGCTGCAGTGGTTAGCTGAGCAGTCATTTTTGACGGTTAAATTCACTAATTAATTTTGAAGTAAATAAAGTGCTACTACTAAAAATATTCAGTGAACCACTGATGTCAGTTTATTTCTCTTGTGAGGAGATTTGCTGTACCGGGCACCTAGGCCTTCATGAGCAGTACTTTTTTTAATTTGCTTTGAAATCACGATCCAATTTCGGCAGTTCTTCAGATTTGGAACATCTACCCCGCGAAACATTATAGGGACTTTAG
>JAHZMV010003771.1:0-12387 GCA_027743765.1 Coecobrya sp. COE2
CCTTTTTTTTAATAATGGGTACTATGTTCACTTGCATAAGTACCTCTGGAACATAACTGTGTGCCAATATAGAATTCAATATGTCAGTGACAGGTTCAACTATAAAATGACTAGCAGCCTATCGTCACATCATCCAAATGAAAAATGAATATAAATTCGGTTTTGAAAATATTTTCGGATTGCCTTCGTCATCTTTCCTCATTTGAAACTTTTGTTTTTAATCCAGACCAATCCAGTGCTATTTCGCCAATCCTTCAAATTCCAGATTTTGTCCCGTTCCTTCATCCCTTAATCTTTAGCAGATATATCATCATGGGAAATTTGTCAACAGGGAAAGGAAACTTTGAAATTGACAGAACGATGCTCTATATGCGAAACATTTCTGACGATAATACATTAGCTTTTCATTTTACTCCTAGGAACACCTACAAAGAAACATGTGCAGTACAAATGTACTTAAACTATCATTTAATCGAACAGTCTTTCAACACTCATATTGACTGCATAACTAAAGACAATTTTTGCAACTTGATTCACCCTGGTCATCAGGACTTATTGTTTCCTCGCCTGAGTTGTGTAGGTAGCAAAGGTGAAAATTTTTCTTGTCCTTATAGCCTTGATGAGCATAAAATTACGGAAAATGTACTTGATCAGAAGAAAGTATACCATACACTGGATAAATTTGGGGTATACCAAGTTATCATTGTTCAGCATGAAGATCCCATTACCGAGCAGGAGTACCGTAATTTTCTCAACAGTATAATTGCAATTGGTGACATTCAAGTTAAACCTGATTCGATATCTAACAATTTCATAAAACTGATTTTGAATATTGGAAATGATGCTAAATCTGATATTATGGAGGGATTTGTGGTATATTCAGACGTCCAAACATTGAGCAAATTATATTTGACGAAGAACAGTACATCGAATAGAGAGCTTATCGAGAAGTTACAATGGAGGATCGACATTGAATTTGAACTAGCTGTAAAATGGGAGCTGGTGGATATGAACCTGGCAAATTTTGATTTTGAATCCGTTCAGGATAAATTCTTTGCTCGGTTTAATGACTGTAGAATTCCAAAGTTTCTCGACTTTGGGCTCCAGATGAACACAAATCTCATGATACTCCATGCAATGTTGGGTACAAACGACACAAGTATTGGGGATAACAACAGGGTATTTGAGGATACACTCGGATATATCTATTTTGAGCATGATGATGCATATCAGATGGCCATCTTTGAAGAAGGTTTGGAATTCGTTACATTCAGTGGGATTGAACAAGGAAGTTTTTCCCTAATTGGATATGCATCAGCTTTTGATAATTGGATTTGGACGTGGATATTGATTGCATTCGTCATATCCAACGTGATGTTCGTTTCTCTATGGAAGTTCAAGAAGACAACTGGCGTGAAAGTCGATGAGATTCTGATGCCAATAGACATTGCCTTAGAACAGGGAAATTCCATAGCGTCAAATGAAATGTGTAAGAGCTATCTCTATTTTCTATCAGGATGCTGGATTAGCGCCGCGTTAGTCCTTAGCAATGCATATAAAGGACAAAATATTACAGATCTATTCCAACCGGTTCCTCCCGTAAAACCTGCAACCTTTCAAGATTTGGTGAATTTAAACATTACGATTGAGTCAAAATTTGTAGGAATGTCGTTCGTTGGAGACACAGTATTCTATGGAATGCTACGTGAACTTATGCAAATAAATCAAACTGAGCAGCGCCACGAAAATTTACTGAGCAGTCGCATAAGCAAAGCAGAAAACAATACAGTTGTGGAAGGATTTCGCAAAATTTTGAATATCATTCGTAACGTTACCCATTTAGAGTGGCAACAATTGGGGGTAAATGGGATTAAGAAATATGTACAGAAAATTAAATCTTGCAACAATTTAGCATACATGAGTTGGTCTCGAGATGTCACTGAAGTCACATTTCAACTAAGGAATGCTCTTCAGCAAGAAAGGAATCTAAGCTTAGAGGATGTGGATCTGCTTGTAACTAGAAGTCAAGAATCAATTCTCCCTACCAGAAAGGGTTGGACTTTACGAAAAGTGAACAGACCAGTACAGGAAGTGCATTTGAAGCTTGCTGCCATGGTTGAGTCTGGAATTGGAAAGCAGTGGAAGGAATGGGAGGCATGGCTAAAGTCTTTGAAATTTGAAAGGAATTTTACGAGGTTTGACAATGGTCCCGTGCGATTAACTACTAACGATAACATTGTTGTAGTATTCTATGTACATGCACTGCTTCTAAGTATATGTGCTGGGATTTGGCTAGTTGAACTCTTTATTTGCAGTGTTAGTACCTTAATTATAGTCAAGCAATATTTTCAATATAATTTTAAAGTTTAACTCTTAATAAACAAATGGCAAAACCCTCGAATGCAAAAAACACAACCAGTATATAATTTTTGATCTATTAAAGATGTCATAATATATTTAGATTCCACTTACATGGTTAGATTAAAAATGTTTATGAATAATACCACGAATTTGTATCTACCAACTATGCTGGAATTTAGAATGCACCTACATATTTGAACAAAAAGATTGTTATAAAGGCGCACAACATATTGTTTGGGCGGGAAAATAAACGGCGGACATCCGGTAAATTAAATTTAACTGCTAATACTATTGTTTTGTCATTGAGCAATAATTTGGCTACGTTATTATATTTGACGACGGATCGAATTAAATTAAACCAACGGGTATACATTTGAACTCACAAATATGCAACAAGTCATTCAATACATAAATATTTCACCGGGTTACCTAGAAAATGTTAATAGAGCTGTGACGACATTGTTCAATAGCACGCTAAAGTATGTAAGCGTCGAACTAGGTTTTATAGAAAATAGTGATCCGCAACATGTTGTTAATGTTTGTAATGCAGCAAACACCTTTTCTTTCAATTTTCGTCGAACTCGATCCCCTAAATTATCCAATCTTCTCCACGAGCTTTTCACAATGCTAAGTCTCCATCTGAAAATTAGTTTTCTTGTCCTGTCATCCACCAACGAAGTTGCTGTCAGTATGACGGCAGTTACAGCAATAAGAAAGACGGCATTAAAAACAATCGTATATATCCAAAAGAGACTATTAACCACATTATAGGCTTTGAAGACAAGCCAAATGCTCAAAACGGAAAGTACATGAGCAATCGCAACCAGAACAAGGAAAAAATCTGCAGCAATTTTCTGACAATGCCGAAAAAACAAAAGTTGTTCAATTCTGTAAATTTTAAGAATTATGTCGGCATTTCGTAGTTTAGAAATAACTGATATATGGAACATGAGATGAGAGTAGCCCACTGCTGCGATTATCATTAGAAATGCTGTTAATCTGAAGAACTCAAGGGAGGCAAAAAATGACAAAAGAAATCTTATGCAATGCTGGATTAGAATCATATAAACGACAGACGATCCAACTGGTTGAAAATGGAATACTATCTTTTCAACCAAAATAGCAAACGGGTCTAAATCGGTCATTATTAAAAATCCAGCTCCAATCAGGGGTGAAGAAGCTAAGAAAAATATTAATACTTCCATACAAATCCGTAATAATTTCCAACTGTTCCAAACCTGCCTAAAACTCTCTTTGTACTGGATAGGAACAATACTTCTGAGATTCAACAGATGTTCCAACACTTTGTTCCAGGATATTGCCAGCAATTTTTGATGATGCAATAAAAGCGTAGAAAATGCGATTACGTGAAGAATCACTAATAATATTGTAAATTGTAGAATGAGCATCGGTGATCCACTGTTATTCGAAATTTTTGTGTATACAGAAATGACACTTAAAGGTAATCCGAGTGTAAAGAATATTAGTATCTGATTCATGTACCAGCATGACAGTCTCCAATTGGAAAGGGAACAAAACTCTAAATGTAGCTTTTTACTATTCCAGGATACTGGTGCAGGATACACGAAGAAAAAGCACCAATTATAAAAGTCAAATGTTTCTACAAGATAGGTATGCATTTTATCTGTCACAAACGGTAAGCACTATCAAACAAATTCTGAAGAAATGGTTACAAAATGCAGAATGCAGGAGGGGTCGTTTTTCACTAGCATTTTATTAACATCGAGAAAGCTACCTCCAGATTGACCTTGAATTATAATATCCTGCTGGCCTCGATCCTTGTGTCTTCCTGTCAATTATATTCTTCCTCACATATTAGGTTTTTATTTAGCAAATAAAAATTAATATATGCAATTTTTCTATTTCCTTCCTTTGAATAGGATATATCTTGGTATTTTTTCAATAAATTGAATAATCGTTAATTTTATTCCTTTACCAATGTATTATGAACATACCATATTCATTGTTATCATTTTTTACAAATATATTTCCGCATTAGCATGTGTTCAATTCACATTATTTGGTGAATCCCAACATCATCTTTTTTCCCGTCACATACACCATATTTAGTTTTAAGAATCTTTTTAAAGCTTATTTTAAAACAATAATATGGCATCGATCGAACGGTCAACAATATTTTTTCCAAGATTCGCACAAAACCGGCGGTCAATTTTCATAAAAGGTTTTAATACTATTCTCAATGGTTGCAATGAATTTATTACCATATATGAAATCAGCTTTCTCTGCCGTTGTTTCACAAATCGGACCCTAAGAATTTGACCTCTTGCTTGTCGTTGCCATTGTTTAATAACCAATCTTGACAAGTATTCATTATAAGATAGAGAAATTGAAACTGCTGAAAGCATTGACGCCACTGATGCTGCAACAAATATCATGCTTACATAAACATATGGTGGAATTAAATGAGCAGCCTTTACTGTTATCCAACTTGTTACAACCACACTCCAAAATCCCGTAGGAATTCCGAAAGAAATAACTTCCAACATGCCTTCTTGTGTAATTGCGTAAGTAACAAGTAATCGAATATATGCCGTTATTATGCAACAGTTTTTGTCAAAATTTTCACAGAGACGAAGTCTGCAGATTAATTGAAGTTGTTCTTGAATTCTCTTTATAATAATTATGCCACAGGAAATAACTAAGGACAAGATTCTACCACATTCAAATACAGAAAAAAGAGTAAAAAATCGAATTACAAAAAGTAAGAAACATAAACCAAAAGTATTGAGGGTTGGATAGGTCGTAATAATTTCTTGGTTTATGAAATAAAATGGATCGTAGGAGAGATAGAGTGATGTAAATAGAAGAATGACTGGAGTCGCAGTGCACACAGCAACAACAAGTATTATACAATAATCCAGATATTTGTCTGATTCATTAAATGTTGCTTTTTTAATTTCTGAAATTAAAAAAATGTTTAGGTTATACAACATGGAATAGACTTACACCAGCAGAAATCTTAGTTTTAGTATAGTTTTTTATGATACTCACCGCGATTGAGTCGAATTTTTAAGCTTATAATTTGATTAAATCCTTCAATAATTTCATTATTCCGCCAAATTATAAGCGTAAATAGCAAATGACCTCCACATCCTATCGCTGCAGCAATGTGCAGTGCCACATTTCCAACATTATAATTTTCCATTGGTTGGTGGACTATATATCTCACTATACTGTAGACGCTCCCGATGTACATTGCCAAACTTTGTAGAAGGGAGACGAAACATGAAAGCCAGTGTGATAGTTTTGGGCTTATTTCCAGCCGTGTATAAGTTGTGTTCCATCTTACTGGGTGTGGGGGCATGAAGCAAAATCCAAGGTGGATTGCTTTGAATGCAAAATGTTCGGCTTTGTTCAAAAACATTGCAACGATGAAGGAGCAGTGTATAACGAATTTACAAGTGCAAAATTGCCAGTTACTACTGTATAGATGTAGACGATACAATCTGAAATAAAATTGTTATACATAAGTCATCTATATTTAATGTCCTTCAAATGTTACAGAATGGGAGTGCCGTCATTACGTTTAATACTGGTAATTTTTGAATAATTAGCGCCAATTTTATTTGATTCTAACAATTTTTCAAATTATTTGTGTTACCAATATAACCAGTTATCAATTTGAATTATTTGATATACATTAAAAGCTAACTTTCTAGAAGAGCTCATGCAAATAATTCGGCTTAGCAATTACTTGACTGCTGCTATGTTGTATTCGAATCTCAATTTTATTCTTTATGGTCACAATATGAGACGGATAGGTACTTTACTGTACGCTGCGTTGTTATTGCAGCGGGTTTCTTATTATAATATGTACTTACACAGTACACTTGTACACGAATTGCCCCGTGTAAGGCACACTAGCTTTAAACTACACACATATCTACTGACATTGCATGTAGAGCTAAAGATTATAATAAAGATGAAGAACGCATTGAGCAATCAATTGCGTTCGGGAAAGCAACCAATTCACTACTCTTGAGGTGTGCTCCTCACATTCATTTATTGCCTGGCATCGGCATAGTCAGTTTGGCGTTGTATCTGTGGTTAAGGTCCTGAAGGTGGAATATTCCCGGGGACAGGGAATACCTCTTCATCTCAAATATCGCTTTCATTTTACACCGCCGTTGCATGCCAAGTACCACAAAATCACAACGCCGCTGTTCATTTCTCTGAATATTTGCTATGCAAACATTAATTAAACCGAAGCTCAATTTTTCGTGTTATATTATTCACGGCGATATGAGCGACGAGCTAGTGAGTTATCGGTATAATGAACTGTGGTATTGCGTTCCAGCGGATTATAAGAGGACACCAATTTTATATAAATGACATATGTATCCCATATACGTACGAAAAAATAATGTTTATAATTTCGATAACTTAATTCAATTTAGAAGAAGCATATCGTTGCTTTTCAATACAGATGGTGGGGCGGCTTTATTGTAGCACTATACGAATCAATTATTCTCGAAATATAATACAAACTGGTGCTATTTGTGCATTTAATATTGTTGACAGACTCATTTGCAGTAGTTTTGAGGAATATTTCAGTTTTGCAGCTAACGTTTTGAAAACAATCGATGAAAATATGTAACCCAACCTTTTAAGGAGTTTCCAAAACGCTATCCAGCAATTAATTTCATCCTTACATATTGTTTTTGCTAATAATTATATCTTTTTTGGTTTCAAAATATTCAACAAACAAACGGTTCTGAATCAGATAAACCAATTCCTTTGGATATTCCGCTATGTACATGGGACTGGCGCAGCCTTTAGTTGAAAAAAGTTTTGTTCTTCTAGAAAAAAGGGTTTATGGCTGAAAAGTCAATTTTTCTACCAGTTGGTTGTTTCTATTGAGTTTGAGCTCTTCAGTTCTTGAACAAAAGACTTAGATAATCAAAATAATGGAAAAATAATTAAATTTGACATACATTTATAAATCTGGTACACGGGTGAAATGAAGATGATACAACAAAGCCGCCCCATCCTTTGTATATAGAAACAATTGAAAAAAATAAAGAGTGGTGAAAGTTATCTAAAGTTACTTAGTCAACATAGAAATGTTTTATGATATTAAAGTAAACAAAACCGTTTCATTACATAAATCGTTAGTCGTTCTATTACGTAATCTAATAGTGGTACTGAACTGAATTAAATTAAACCAATTTTCAACTAAATTGTCTATGGTGTACAGAGTCTATTGTCTGTATAAGTGCAACAACGTGTATAGCAACATTACTAACATACAATGTGCATCTAATTTCTTTTGTAATACTAGCAACTATTATCATCAAAATTGTACAAGGCATACATGGGTTAAATATATGTTGTATTACAATATTAGAAAAATTTTAAACTGGATTTAGTACTTAAATTATCAGCTTGAAATGTTTTTGTTAGCTGAATTGTATTTAAAATACAACAACCACTTATTTCTAAACCTTCCTAAATAAATGTTTTGAATGGTTATAAAATTTTCAAATAACCGTCACGATTAGAACAAACCATTTTATGACTGATTGTTGGAAGATTTTGTAAACATTTGACCTCTTGTATTCATATAATTATAAAAACGAAAAAGTGACCATGAAAAAATAAATATAGTTTTAAATACTCGTGTATTTAATTATGTGAATTTAGACATGGCGTGCAGTACTTGATACATCCGATGGAAATAATATAAATTTGCAGCTTTCACTTTAGTAAATTAAATCGACGACTATAATTTAGCAGACATGATTATTTCATGCAACAAAGGTGAATTGTGTACAGAATTCCGTGTGCCAAAATGAAACAGAGAGGTATTAGCAACAAAAAATCAATGGCTTCCTAATGTAAAAAACAAGGCTTATTTGCTGACATTGTTCATGAAAAGTGACATCATCTGCCGAAGTATTTTGTAGCCCCTCCTAAAGCAATGTCTCTAAAGAAACAAAATTCAAAGCAATGATAAATAAATTATGTTCTAAAATCAACAGTTTCTATCAAACAATTCGATCATTTCTATCCAAAAATTAAATTTTTTAACTAAGCAAAAATAGTTTTTTTGACTCCTTCAGCCAAAGTAAAGTCTACATTTTCCCCCCAAAATCCACATTTTTTCTCCAAAATCAACACCTGCTCACAAAAATTTACATCATATATATCTTTACCAAATATTTATCAGGGCATTCTCTTCAAATACGACACTCTCTCTCTCTCTCAAACCATTAATATTTACTAACGAAAATTCAACATTTACAATTGTTCTCGCGAAAAGTCAACAATTACAATTGTTCTCGCGAAAAATCAACATTTCCGTATCCAAAACGACATTTCCTCTTTAAAATATATTTTTTAACCAAAAATAAACATTTCAATGTTATACTTCAGTCTTCAACAAATCAATAATTTCTCTCTAAAACTTCAAAACAATTTCCAAAACGCCTAGATATGCTATACAAAATAAACAAACTATCGAAAAACAAAAGGCAATATTTTTCTCTAGAAATCCACAGTTTATCCACACAATCAAAATTCGGCTGAATGCAAAAGTTTAACATTTTATTTAACACCAAATCAGCCAAGTAATTACGTTTCATTATAAATTGTACATCATAAAAGGGACGCAAATATAATAGGATACTAATGGCTACTTGACGTAATTATTGCGTAGGTAATCACTCCAAAAATAGTTAATTAACTCAAACCTCCCTATAACCAACGTTATATCTATAAAATATAGGAAAACACATAACGTAACCGCAATCAATTACATTTTAATTCACAAGTAGGTAAATTACAATATTTGACAGACGTCTTTAACAGATAAAAGGTTTGCCTAGAGTAGCTATCCAAGTTCTGGAAAATAGGTTATATCTTTGGCTCAACACTTGTTTAAGTTATGTAACTATGAATAGTATGAAAAACATGTTAGAACAATGACGTAAACTCGAGGCAATAATGGAAGCCATTATTAATTTTGAAAAACGATGAAGTGCTTAATTCATCAACGTTATATCTGAGACTCAGTTTTGTGCCATATAATGGTTTCTCTGAATCTAGTTTAGTCTCCTGCAAAGAAAGTACTCTGCTTATAACAAAAATATAATCTGACATTTCCGTAAACACTGGAAGTTGATAAAAATGCCAAGTTTAGCAATAATTGAATACATGCGCTGGGTAACCAAGACAACCGGGTTATCCGGTTTAATACCCTTAAAGTTTTCCGGTCCTTGGCGAGTTTCCGGCAATTTAAAATATCTACATGAAAAATATATATTTCTGATCGTCCAGCAATCATTGTCCATACTTTTTACAATATCAGAAATTTATTACCATGTAAGTAGCAATGGGAAAAGTTCAAGTCTTGTGCTGTGTGCTTACCAAGTGTACTTAATAATTATCAAAGTGATAGGAGTGGCTATTATTTCAATATTCTATGTAAATCCAAAAGAATTAGCACAGCTTTTTAATTGTTTATTAAAAAGACCGAAAGGAATTGTTCCACCATTTATGGTAGGCAAGCAACCCAATGAAAACATATTCCTCGTTTTCATCATTGGGTCGTCTTTACTATCCAGCTTTTTAGTTTTTCCTACAGTGCCCATCATTTCATTTCTATTCCCTTGTATACATAATAATAACGCATTTCAGTTCGTGTTTCATGAAACTTGCCACGAAAGAAGCTGTATGCGGATGATAGAATTTTCATTTCAGTCATTTCTAACATTTCCACTGGGAATAGTTATTGTCGGCATAGCACCAATTACTTTTGTACATTTAAAAGAAATTCTGGACAATTTAAAACGCCTCAGGTATTAAAGTAGAAAAAAATCATTCTAAATGCAATTTATTTTGTTTTTCTAAAATTTAATTGGTAAATTGCAGAACATTGGTTCGCAACCGTGAACATTCAACCAATTTTGCATCCGTGATGCAATACTACAGACAAATGCAAATATTTGTAATCATAAGCAACCAGTGTTACCAGATGTTTGGATGGACTGCCACTCAATTTTTGGGATCGGTTACAAATATTTGCGTGTTGTTTGCCATTCTCGAGTTTGGAGATCGACTTCCAGGAATTTTCCAGTTTTGTTTGGTATTGAATTTAGTGTTGGTATTCTTTATAGTGTGTTTCATTCTGGATATTGGTAGCAAACCAATTCTTCATTCGAAAGCTATTTTGCATTTGGTAAAGCGTGTTAGATGTAAAGAGACAAGAAGATTTTTTCGTGGTTGCCCAATAATTGCTTTACGTGTTGGAAGCTTTCACAAATTGGACAGAGCGCGTATTCCAGCCTATGTTCGATTTGTGATTCAAAGAACGGTTTTTCTCGTTTTGAAAATGGAAGCCGATGCATTGTGAGTAGTCGGCTTCGAAATTTATTGATATTGACTTTTTGGATTAGTCAGGTTTATTTTCTCGCAGCGCTATAATGGCAACTTAAAGATTAAATAATTTTCAATATATCCGTACTTTTTATGTGTATATTTTGTTTCCGTAAACCCTACACTTTATGGTTGGCATAATAAATTGGACTATAAACTCAGTTGTAATAAATGTAATATGACGTGAAATAGAATAATAAAAATATCTAACACCAGAAAACAATTTTAGCTACACAAAATAGCGAGTAGAGGATTTAATGAAAGCTTGTTGGAATTTCTGGCATAAAGAAAATCAAATAATATTCTTACTTGAACCTATAGTTTGCACCTATTTTCTCATATTATGACAGAACAACAAAACCTCATTTAATTTTGCCTGCTTGTAATTATAGCTAAAGCCATTGTAATTTGAAAATAGGATTCTAAATATTACGCGTTAAAGGTGAAGCCAGAATTCATATCGGGAGAATTAGGATTTAAGATACTTTGTTAGTACTGTAGTATGAAGGTAATTGTTTCGCATGGTACAGTAATAGTGAAAATATCAAAGAAAGTGTGATGAGTCGCCTCGCCTTTGTGAAAATGCCACTGTAACAGCTATGACGGGTGTAATCATTGTCAAATACACACAATTAGCACTTTAATCGTGTTGAGTTAGTAAGGATGCTATATACCCAATTTTGACTTTGTTCATTTGATGTATTTTTTCTTATCATAGAGTGTGCCTTACTGGCCATAAATTCAATCTCTTCACATTTTACAAGAGAGCTTTGACTTCTGGAAAACAGTACAACTTCGTTTTCATTTTCTATTGGCTAAAATATGCGAGTTTTTTATTGGTTATTTATTTGTGTGACATTAATTTACTGTATCATTATTGGTTATTATGATTTTGTATGATTTTTCTCGCTTGTCATTTTTTTCCTCTTCAACTTTACTAGCTTCTGAGGGTCCAAACCAGGCACAAGCACAAGTTCAGTGTGCGCCATTTTCATTCATTCTAAATTCAGTTCTTATCACTTTCAAATCAGTAATTAAATAGAAGCTCAGTCATTTCACTTTAAAATTAATCACTTTCCCTTTGTGTTGTGTACTATCACGTTATTTTGGCATCCTGATCAAACTGCAAGAATTGATCAGTTCATCCCGTTTTACGCGCAAGGCTTAAAAGGGCAATAACGCACAACGAGTCACAAGTTAAATGCATCAGTAATTAAGCAGTTACTCTTTCGAAATCATCATCTTCCCTCCTTCATCTTCCTCATCACATTCATCTGCTCCGCTTCCGTTTGGTCTGGATCATACTACCATCTCGTTATCCCATCCGCACCCCACAAATGGGTTAAGGAAATAAATGAACAAAGATTGACTATATAACCAATTCATGGCATTTATTTTTTGCTCATAACCAAATTGGTTTGGTCAAATACTTTAAGTGGTCAATTGAGCGTCAATGATCTTCAAATCAATAACTTTTATTGGAATACCATTACTCCGCAAGGTATATTGTCTCTAAAATGTCTGCACTAATTGCTCTTGGGAAAATTACACAGAACAAGCAAGCGTACTCTCGCTTATCTAGGACTAGCAGCAGTGAACAATCTATGC
>JAHZMV010003772.1:0-16807 GCA_027743765.1 Coecobrya sp. COE2
CTTTATCTGATATTCATTACATACATTTTTCATTTGTAAATTTATTTGTTCTTTGGATCCGCAATAGATCTAAATAAACTTTTTAATTGACGTAATTAAATTGTATTTCATTCGAGCAATCCAAAATCGACAATAATTGCAAATCCTCTCGCGAGACATTTCTACCCATCTGTGAACACGCTTCAATGCCCTGGCAAGTTTTGAATATATATAGGCAGCAATAGCAGCAACAATTAATATCCAACCAATAATAAAAAGACAAAGTGCACCAATTCCAAGAGGTGACCAAATGTTTAGCTTTGAAGGCGGTCTAAATCCTTCTATCGGTATCATTTTCAAATTCATTTGCTCACTGCTGTGCTTTAAGCGATTTCTGAGTCGGTTAAATTTTACAAGTAATCCTACTCCTTCCGAGACTTTAATTAATTGCATTAATCTTGTTGATAGATAGCCTGTAAAACGAAAACTAATGCTTATTATTAAAGGTGGAATTTCCTTTTGAATGTTGAATCCCTTGCAATAAAATTTGTCTTCTACCTGCCATACCGTATTTTCGCCCATTCGATGATACATTTCTTTAACCGATGCACCAGAGTCATCAATCGAAATAATTAAATGGTGTTTGGTAATATAATTCAAAAACCCGTTCCAACCAGCGTCAGATTTAAGTATTTGTAAATGATCTTTACCGACTTCAATGCTTTCTACTAAAGAGTTTCCTTGAAATAAACGTTTGATGTAGTTCTTAATGTGTGTTGGTAGAAAGGAAAGCAAAATAAGCACATTAGGTTCAGACAATCGAACTTTGTACCCTTTCAAAATTAAGTTGACAAACGTAGGAAAGGATGACATTGACAAAGACTCAGACGAAATATGGCTTTGGTATGACATTGAAAATAGTAACAATGGTATTGCAACTATGCAAGCAATTGATTTTGGTTGACGTTTCATTCCAGAAACACTGAACAAATGCCATATAATGTCCAACCCAAATGTGAGGTTTTTATACAAATATGAAATTACTAAACATAAGGCTAGCATAGCTAACCAGGTGGATGAGCTAATTGTTGTAAGAAATGGAAAATCAAATCCCGAAATATCCCTTATTTTACTGCAGACAATCATTTGCTGAATTCTATCCTCATGACTTATATATATCAAGCTACGAGAATAAACACACTTGTTTGGCATAGATTGAAACGCACTTTCTCCAACCGCAATCTGAAGAAACCACTTCGAGGAGATTAATTCATTAGATGGCAAATTCATGTTTGTAAGCTATGAACGTGACGTTCAGTGCAGTGGCATATAATGTTACCAAAATGGCATCAAGTTGTTGGCATTTACTTACCAAATTTGCCAGCTCATGGCGTCCATTCGAGTCTGCTATTTTAAGGCAACTGGCAATTATGTATTGGGAATCGTCAATTGGTGCATCCGGAAGCACGTGTCGTCCATATCCTTTGCCATTTAAACTTTTAACCAGATCCTGTATCTTATCAAGTTTAAGTTTATCTGGCTTATAAAAATGAAATTTCGGACGAGGGCAAAAGTAACAGAAAATTGCAATTTCATTCATGCCCTTGTCAAAGAATATTAATCCTGCGTGAAATGAGGAAAACTTCGGGTTTTCTATTATGTTTTCAAAAAAGTGCATTATGTATGAATCTTTTCTCACAAAAATAAAAAAGGGTACTGTGTTCGAAGTACCATATCCTGATTTGTGAATTGAGATAAATGTGTCTGCAAACGTTTCAGTGTACAGAATAAAGATGGTGCAGTGTGAACTACGGCGCTTGCTTGTAAATCTGAGATAGCCAGCGTTCAAGGTGAGATTTATTTTTTCACTTTCTTCGACTATTAGTGATAAATTGTAGGAGTTATGGAATGTATACGTGTGTCTATGGTGTTTTTCCCATTTCACATCAACGTTTTTAATAACGTGGCTTTCCAGTTCAAAATTTCCGCCTGGAGACACGACAATGTTAATAAGACACTCCGGGTCCACGTGAATGGGTAGAATGGGAAACTCTAAACAAAGTATCGCTTGGTTTTTGAAAATTATGACAAACGTTAAGATTTGAAATATTCGTAGTGTTCCAGCAACATTTTCCATTTTACCTTTTCTTGTTTAGTGACTTTACTGAGGACAGATTACAAAATTTTAAATATAAAACTTCATTTTGGTTTATATTTTCAGTGGAGATATTGTACACTTTTTGAATTTGTCCTGACACGTCACCACTTGATGGAACGAAATTACTCTCTATCAGGGAGATAATCCTTTCATTCGAGTAATGGTTACTTTTTATGTACGTTTCGAAAAATTATATCCTGTAATGTATCATGTTATTGATTTTTCTTAAAATGATTAATATACTAAATATGATTATGGCCACCAACTTGTATAAAGACTGTGATACTTATATACGCTACAAGTTTATCTGTATATGATGGGCCGATAAAATATTCTAGCAATGTTTTAGCTAACAAAGGAAACTTAATAAATAAATTATAACTAGGCGTGTTTGCCGTGGCATATTCGTACATGAGACTTACATTATAAAAAATAAAATATTCATACGTGGGCGTGTGGAATAGTATTGTATGATTACGACTCGTGCAAAGAAACTGATAGGTATATAACATGAACCAAATTGGTTATATAATATGCTTTCTTCTCATCTAAATATAACTGAAATATGGTAAATAATCAGATATTAGAGATTTTACTGGACGTAGTAGCAAATCTTTTCAGGTTTGATAACCAAATCTCATGAGCTTTATAACATTTAATGAAAAGTTCAGTTTGGCAAGATTACTAATGACGATTAATAATGTTTTATGATTTCTTCCAGGTAAAAATATTAAACAAAAGACTGTCATTTGTTATTACCACTGTCTGATTCCAGCATTTATAGCCGTGTTAACATAATATGTAAACGATAACATAATATGTTCATTTATTTTTTTGGCTTTATAAAATGTATGCAAGTACATACATCTGCTTATTATTGCACTGTCATTGAACCACGGTTTTTGGGGCATAATGTGTAGCAAACGCATACTTAGCATCCGCTAACTTAGCTTACATATAGTTTCCACAGAAATCCAATGAAAGAATTATGGAACAATTTTATTTTTCACTTGAGTGTAAGTACCAATGTATGTGGTACACACATTGTACTCATATTTTCCGACCCTGTGTAATATTTACGAGGGTCAATATCATTCTCAAAAAAATTATAAAAGTGTAGCAACCCAATAACAAAATTATTGTTTCCAAGTATTTAGTTTTCTGTGTGTTAAGCTTGTGTTACAGTCTCATGGATATATGATTACGATTACCTGTTCAAATTATGTCTCCTAATGTTAAAAATGTTGTTGCAAATAAATAAATTCCGATGTCACATAAATCCACAAATCTTTATCAAATTTTAATTGTAAATGAATGTCAAGCCAAAACACTAAAAATAAGCAGACGGTAAAACCTGGAATAACCGAAGTAACCTTGACTCTTGACCATTTAAATACTTATCATGAAATGACAAAATTGTCACGCTCATCATCATTAATAAATTGTTCATGCTGCAGACACGTTCTTTCGACGGGAATACATTTGTTTCATTATCTGATATATGCAAACTGTGAAATAGATGATTGATACAGGTTGATAAATAGATAACGGTAATTCCGGGAGGCAAACACACGTAGCTAAAATACGTGTACTTGCATTCACCTTTATTAAAACTGAAATTTATTTCAATCATTGAACCAGTCTTTGTTACGGCAATTGTGAATAAACATTCCATTACAGTTAACAAATTTGTGAGAAAATTAGTCTCTAATCCCTTTAAGGCAACTCTAGATATAATACTTTCAAAAAATTGTTACATAATAAAAAGATGGAGCGATGGCAAAAGGCGTATCTCAAAGTGAATATTCAGCAGCTTGTGGTTCACACAATTTGCAATGAAAAGCTCCTCATGTCTCTGGAATCGAACGGTGCATTGTTAATAGGTGACATGGATAAAATTGTAAGTCAATAAAATTCAAACTTTAAGTACAGGCGTAAAATAACTAGATGTCTAGGATCATTTCCTTACTGGTTATTAATTGCTTTTCAGAAAGGTCATGAGGACAAAACTAAGCAATCCGAAGTACTCTTCGATATCGTCGAGTCAAGAAAGAATGCATTTCTCCCACTGACAAAATCTCTGAAGGATTGTAAGCAATCTGAGTCATTTGAAATTCTTCTGGAAGGATTAAAAATGCATGGGCTTGGAGCAATCACCATCAGCATGATGGGTATAGTCAAACCATTGAAAGATTTCTTTAACAATGCTGACATTGAAGACGTTTTGTTTAATCTTCAAAACTGTCTGACCTCCAGACAACAACATGATCTATTCCTGAAAGGAAACGAGCCTATCAATCTTTTGATTGACACGATACCAAATCAGCATCCAAATTACATTCCCAGATCCCTATCAAAACGAACAAAAGCGGCAGATAATGTCATCTTGGAAGATAAAATTATTGAAACGGTCAGCGGTCGAGTCTGCATCTACAATACACCAGGCACAGGAAAATCACTACTTCTGGCAAGTTTAGCAAGACAACTTTCCCGTAGTCATCCCGAACGAATCACATCCTTCATTCACCTTCCCCACTTCATCGACTACTTATCCAGACAAGGGAACAAATTTGAAATGGGTGCTCAATGCGTAAGAAAATATATTCTGAAATATACATCTGCATCACAAGTTGCACACTGTTTGCTTACCGAGATAGTTTCAAGAGGAACCATTTGCATGCAAATTTTCTTGGACGGGTTTGATCAGATCAGTCCAAAACATGCCAAGTTTGCTAATTCTGTTCTGAAAGAAATTTTGAACATTGAAAATGCAAACGTTTACATGACATGTGGATCTGAAAATACTTTGCATAACCTTGAGACAACATTCAAATTTGTCCCGTATGAGATCATTCCACTCGACGAAAATCAAGAGATAACCCTTTTAACCAGTATTTGGCTACAAGTTAACCCAGACAATGATCCAGACAAACTTGAAGAATTTGCATGGCATTGCATCCAAAAGCTGAAGGCCATCAGAGCACACCGAGACATGGCAGGTATTCCATTACAATGCCGCCTGTTAGCTGAATGTTACGCTGAGCAAGCCACAAATTTCGCCACATCAAATCAGATCACCTTCCTAGAAGATTTTGATAACTTTCCCAATTCCATACCTGAGCTGTACCAAATGTTCATGGATAATCGCTTTCAAAAATTTGATAACCAATCTGAAAAATTAAACATGAAAAAGAGACACGTGCTTACAGCCCTGCAGATACTATTTCCCGAAATGGCAAATGAACTGGCTCTTTCTTTGGGAGTCAAGAAGTCAAGTCAGGAAATTGACGTAGAATCAGTAGGCCTATTACAATCACACGTTACCGGAATTGGCTGCATTCTTCAATTCGCCAACGCTTCATTCGGACAATATTTGGCATCAGAGTATTTAGTAGACGTACTCCAGCAACAAAGTCAACAGGACGCATGGACGGCAGTAAATCAAAGAAAAATAATCAAATTTCTATTCGAAACAGTGCTAACAGTCAGGAATCCTACCTCGGAGGAAACCCACCCCATTTTCTTTTATCCTGGCCTTCTCCATTTTTTAAACTTTCATTTTGAAAATGTTGATATCACCCCCCTTAGCAAAATAACTGTTGAGCTATTTTTGGCATTCATTCCCCCAGAACCACTATATTCAATTTTCCTTTGCTCTTTCCGTCACAATTTTAGTAGCATTTTTACTATTTTTGTTGATATTTTTGCAAAAGTAAAAAAATCCGAGCTGAAAACCTATGCCAACTATTTTAACCAGAAAAATGGTAGTAGCCGTCTTATAACATTACTGTATGAAGCAGCAAAATACTCTGACGTTTCCTTGGTGAACGACCTCTTTCTCCTATCCAGTGACCACTTCAACTTTGACCTGGGCTCATTGTGTGACAACATTCCAGTACAAAACTTAACTCCACTCCATTTTGCCATTCATAAAGCAAATTTCGAGTTGGCTGACTACTTTGCTGACATGATCTCTCTGGAAGGTAGATGTCTGCTTTATGAATGCGTCGAGTGGAGCGCTTCCGATTCATCCGAGATGGTAGAAAAGAAGCTAGAAATTTGTCAGATGCTACTAGAGAAGAATATTGAGTTGCTGAGGGAACCCAAATATATCACAGCCACAAGAAGATTTGACAGTCCTTTGGGGGGAGAGAAGATTCATTTGAGATTGATTAAGTTTCTTGTGAAGCAAGGAGCAGATCCCAGGGCAACCATTTTTGACCGGAAGACGGTGGTCCATCGAGCAGCGGAATATATGTCATCAAACGACTTGCATGAATTGTGTCGGTTTCTTATTCAAGATTGTCAAGCTGTTGATCTCTTTAAACGAAACCGGAGGAAATGGTATAGCACAATTCATTATATTCTCAGACATGGCAAGAGAATTGATCCAAACACAATTGAAATGATTGTGGATGCAAGTAGAGTAAATGTGAATACCAAGGATGATAATGGTGAGAGCATGATATTTGCTGCGGTTGCTGGAGGTCAAGGTAAGGATGTGATAAGGGCGTTGATCGAAAAGGATGAAAATATGCATAATGACATTAATGATAATGATGATTCCGACGAAACTGAACTGTAAATAAAAAATTAATCACATTAAATATATGTAGATATATTATCACTCAAGTGCATGAGTGGTTGTACATAGTTTGATGTAATGCATTGATATGTCCATCTGTTATGATCATATAATGTATTTAGTATAAATTATTGGTACAGTTATATTGAAATTATATAGTAATGAATTTATGTACGTTATATTTAATCTTTTGTACTCGTATATGGCTACCTGTGTACATAATTGTCACCTTATGGTAGTTAATAAAATTCAATCAGTGAATGAATCTAAATTAATTTTTCTCATATTTTGTAAATATCCATATAATATACCCATGATTTTATTTTCGTACATTCCAATCTGTATTTAAATTTATTGTCATTAATGTTTTAAAAATAAGACATTCATGGTTAATTAAATTGCCACGTGCTCCTATTTATGATACGCATTTTACAAAGGCTTCATCCAAATCCAATAATAAATTCTGGTCACAATTTCCTTTATCCTTCAAAATGCTGATTAGTTGGTGAGTTAATTATCATATTATTATATGCCTGTTTTGTTCATTAATAATAAGGCATAACATAGTAGATTACACATGACAAAATTACTATTGTCGTAATTTCCTTCAACACATAATCCATCAATAATCTACGTGTTGAAACCTTAAAGGTAGCAGAAACGTTTTAGCGAAAGAAGTAACGTTTTTTAAATAAAATTTGTTTCTGCAATCCCATCTGGAAAAAAATATTTGAATACCGAGTAATGGCGAACTCGTTGGTGGTGGAATTTTTGGTCGAAGGTGGCTGCTTTGTCAATAATATTTTTAGTTCCTCCAACGACTTTCCTTTGCAAGAGAAAATAAAAGCTCCCATTGTTGGTGATTCACTATCTTTCACTAATTTTGAGTTGGATGCTTTAAACCTAAACTACCAGTTGATGGACGATGATGACAGCGAAATAAATTCTACAGATTTGGACGAAGGTTACCTACGCTTTAAGTTTAAGTACAGTAATTTGAAGATTTTGTTTTTTCTCTGGTTGAGTTCATATAGTGAATTGCTTATGGCTATTGAAAAGTCCGGTTTTTGAATCAGCGACAATGCACTATTTATAGTCCCTATAAAGACAGCTGACAATGACATAATAAATAGCTTCAAAGAGGAGACATTTAGTCAAGCAATAAAGAATTGCATTTTATTCAAAAGAATACATTTCGGTATTTTGTTACTGTTGTGAATCAAGTGAGAAAAAATTTGTTAAAGTTACAGAAGAATCCACAACAATTTCCGAAATAAAGAAAGCAAACTATAATATTAATGGTTATGATGGACACGGAAAGTATATTTTGGTAAATGTTGCTGGTAACCATTGGGATACCGTGGACGCATGCCTAAGCATGTATCCTACCATTAAAAATTATAGAAACTATCTTGACGCCGTTAAAAATTGCTACCCAACAGACTTTATGATTGCTGGTGAACTTCAGAAACCTCTCAATATTTCTTACAGGATAAACTCACAAAATATTCCAATTAACCAAAGGTTCGCCGCAGCAAATTCACTCCAAATCACTATACACGAGATGATTCATCTGAACGTGAAAAATATTGTTCTTTTGAGCCGAGGAAATGTTTTGCTTTTTGGTGGACTAACGTTTTCTTTAACTTCATGTGAAGATGCAAAAGTTCTGCAGCGTTTTGAGTACAGTATCTTGTCAATAGTAGGAAATTCCACATGTTATCTACTGCTTCTAATGATCCTAACATTTTCACTTTTCTATCACAACTTATTAAAAGGATTAGATCTACTTTTTGTTCTGGTGGAAGTAGACTTTTTGAGTACCCATCCACGAAAAATTTTACTAGGTTATCTAATCCCAGCTTTAATTTTGTCAAATGTATATCAAGCGCATATATCATCAGATTCTGTTAAATTGGAAAAATATCCATCAATCTATAATCTCATTGCTAATCAAGGCTACAAATTCTGGCTACCTATTGCATTCATGATGGCAGTAATAAGTTTCATGCCAGCACCAGCAGCACGTCACATTGAGCAAGTTTTTGATGTTCCGTACGGCAAAATATTTGCTACTGATAACGTCACTGTGAAAATTTCTGATCCTCTTGAGGTTGTGAAAGCAATTGCAAAATATAACTTTATAGTACCCGGGGGATTTTTGGAGGTTACGGAAATGCTTAGTGAACAAGCCACATATGTTCAGGATGAATACATTTGCAAAAAATATCGACTAGATCATATTTCTCCGACTCCGCTATCAGTCAGTGCCAGAATTTGGGGTCATTATGGGTACCGAACAACACAACTATGGAGACGATTTTGTGAAATTGGGATATTGCAAAGAGTAAACAGTCTACTAAAGGTGTTCAATGAGAAACCAAAATTGGGTTATCGGGATATTTTCAAGCATGTTGATAAGGTTCGAGAAGCACAGGCATTGGATATGAGTTCTACACTTGGGGTATCCTGGTACATGATGATGACTTTCATGACAATCATTGCTGTTACTACTAGTTTATATTATTATGCTCCAATTTTACAAGATGTCAAATCAATTATTAGTAATTGGTAGGTTACACTAGTTGAATATTTAATATAATAAGTGTTAACAACATTATATGATAACATTAAAACCGAAGTTTCAATTTAATATGAAAAAAGATTATTGTCTACCTACAATTTGTACCTAAAACCTATTTTATATTAATTTCTTTATTTACTTTTTATTCACATTCAACATACTACTATTCAGATTGAGAAATTGACAATATTCTTGAAAGCATTGGCAAACACACAATTAGCAAACAAACATTAGCTATCGCGAAAAGGTTATTAGTTAATTCATAACATTGGTTGTTAGCTGTATGGTTAGCATTGACCATGTCAACTTGACATTTGTAAATATGCTAAATACTTGAAACATAAAATTAATAACTCTAATTAAGTAACAAAATGTGAACAGTCGCCCTTAGTACAGTCCGCCATTTTGAGTGGCCAGAGAAAGTATCAAAGTTCTAGATCTCATACCAAATTTTAAATACAATTATGATTGACAAAAGAAACCTTGTATATAATCCCCCATTCGCTTGGACCAAGCAAATCCCAAAATCAGAACTTTTGTCGCAAAATATCCGGATGGCTTTGAAATCTATGATGTTTTCGGTTACTGCATTTACACAGTTTACCGGATTTAATATATTTCAGACCGATTCTAGCAACAAGCTCGAAACAAGGCTTTACTTGTTCATATCCGTTTTTCTCAACACGGCATTTTACTTAACTGCTATTATTCTCTACTTTCTCTTTCAGGAACGTTGTGGACAGGGAGAGTACTTTGGAGAGTACAGTTCATCTGACAAATTCGCAAACATGTTTCAGATAATATGCGCAATTGTTGCAGCCACCATAATTCGTTTGTGGTTAACGTTTATGAAATGCAAAATTCAAGTATTTCATGAAAACCTTACGCAAATAACTTGTCAGCTGGTAAGCTCTGCTGATGATCATAAGACGAACGCTGATCTATGCATGACTCTGATCAAATCTGAGAAAACATCCATTCAAAAGCAGATGGCCTTTGTTGTTACATTCCTGATAATATTTTTAGCTTTAATTGTTACCCCGTCAATTGCAATTGTTGTCAAGAGTATGTCCAGTTTCCCCCCAGTTTTATTCGTTTTTGCCATTGTTATGGTGTGCAGTATGGTCACACAAAGTTTGTCTTATCCCGGACTATCAATTTGGGTTTCTGGTTACATCAATTGGTTCTCTATATGTTACCGCTTACTAGCAAATGCAAGCTGTAATTCCAAAGGTTGTTTGATAATTCTATTCGATCACTTGGAAAAACTGGACAAATTGGTTGAGGAATTTAACTCGCTGTTTGGTATTCCAATTTCTGTTCTGATTCCATTATTAGCGGCTACTTTGTTACAGCAAACATTTCTCATTTTGAGAGGAATCCAGGATGGTCTACATCCTGGAACGGTTAGCTCACTTGTTCTAATGATTCTATGTCCACTGGCAATGTTCAAAGTTTGCGATGCTGCGTTTCAATTTTCAGTCCATGTAAGTAGTTTTAGAACATTGGGAAATAAATTTTCTTCAATTGAATTTTTTGGGATCATTAAAGTGTTGATATTTTCAGATAAGTAACCATTTAGAGGAATTCGTGGTAAACGTGTTGACTAGTGAAAGTTTGGAGAATAACATCCAGTTCCAAAGAAAGGTTTATAATATTTTGAGATCTGACTATTTCCTCATTCAATTGGAAGATTATTATAAAAGTTGTGGTATTATAATTTTAGGTTTCGTTATATTATGAGAAGAGACAAGGCATTTCTCTTTCAATATCACCTTTGAATTTCTTTACTCTGAACCGAAGGACATTGACAGAGGTACATTACTTACATACATATTTATAATAACAATATGTCAATATGAGCTATACACAATATATCACTTTATTACAACCCCTTGTGAATTATTAGATAAGTGGAATTCTGATGACATACTTGGTAGTTTTAATGCAATTTCGGGAATCCGATGAGAAGCAAATGGAAGATGGACTAAATAATTTACAAAGTGAAGGATGTAGTAGTTTTTTTGGTAATATAACAGGTGTGTCCTGAGATTTAAATCGAGACCAATGAGAATGAAATGTTGGCTTGATATATAAAATATTTATAGGTTCCAAGGAGTACGGTTTTAATAAATATAATGACATAAAATAGAGTAAACATAATATGGCGAGCAACAGTAATGCTAAATAATATAAAATTGATCCTGACAGCATTATTTCCTATTACTGGTAGTTGCCTTTATCTACTGGCCCCTGTTTATTTTTTCAAGGTGAAATGTACTATAGCAATGTCATAGGTTAATGGTCAATTTGTAACCAATTAATGTTATTGATGTTAATACATTGAAAAGTATTGCAGCAAAACAAAGCCCAAATAAACACAGTATATATTAAATGATGCTATTTAATGTAGCTACAATTTTATTGAAGCTATCAGTCATGCAATTAAACTAATTAAACGAGATCCTCATTTGATTGAGTCGAAGTCGAAGTAAGTTGAGAGTAAAAGTACAAATACTGATTCCAGCAGTTGTTGAGTTGGATTTGGAAAAGGTAGTAAACAGCCTAAATATTTTTGTAAATTTTATCCCATATAAAACTACAATGCAACGAAATAGTCTATCCAATAATTCTCCATTCACTTTAAAGAAATCAGTCACAAAAGCGGTAATTTCGTCAAAGCATATTCGTGAATCATTGAGTTCAATGTTATTTTCTGTTTCAACCTATACCCAGTTAACAGGATTTAATATTTTCAAAGCCGATCACACCAATACACTACAAACATATCCGTTGTTATTTGTGTCAGCACTTTTAAACTCAGCCGCTTATGGAACGGCCGTTATCGTTTATTTTCTTTTTCAGAATAAATGTGGCCACTATTTAGGAGAGTACAGCTCATCAGACCGATTCGCGAACATATTTCAATTACTCGTCTCTTTAACTGGAGCAATATTGCTTCGTTTATGGCAAATAACCAGAATAAAGGAATTACAATCATTTCACAAAAATTTGACACAAATAACTTGCGACTTGGCCCACCCGTCAGAAACTTCATCAGAGAATTTAGAACATCCAAAACAATATAATCCAACCACTCGTGGTGGTTATTTATGCTTGGATCTAATAAATTCTATAAGAGTATCTACAAGAAACAAGATGAAAGCTGTAATTGCATTTCTACTGATGTTTTTGGGTTTCATTTTAACCCCACCAATTATCTTTCTCGTAAACAATTACCAATTTCCATCTGCTCTATTCGTTTTCGTTATACTTATGAGTTTTATTTGCATGCAAGGCTTGGCATACCCCGCATTATCAATTTTTATGTCAGGATATATTGACTGGCTTTCACTTTGTTATCACTTATTAGCCAATACTGATTTAAACCAAACAATTCAAGTGGAGTCATTATTAAATCAGTTAGAAAGGCTTGACAAGCTTGTTGAAAATTTTAATAAACTATTTGGATTCGCCATTACCGTATGGCTTCCATCTATAGCCGCGTCTATGCTTCAGCAAACCTTTCTGATTTTGAGAGGGATTCAGTGGGATTTCTTACCCGGTGCCTTGTTTACCTCGTCAATGGTGGCAATGTATCCTTTGGCTATGTACAATATTTGTGACGCTGGGTTTAAATTTTCTATGAACGTAAGCATTTTATTAAGCAAAATTAATTGTTAGTCATTTTCTTGTAATCGGTTCATTTGTTACTCAGACAAATAAAAACTTGGACAATTTGGCCACTAAATTATTGACGTGGGAATTTGTGGAAAATAATATCCCGTTATATACCAAGGTAATATGCATTTTGCATTGAAAATTATAAAAGCTATTTAGATTCATTCAAATATTTCTTCGTTTTAGATTTGCTTGTACTATCAGAAAAGGCAATCCGCTCCCCTTTCCATATCACCCTTGAACTTCTTCAAGCTTAATAGAGGAACGTTGGCAGATGTAAAAATATATTGATTAATTAGTTGATAAATGCGATTAAAACAAGTATATGTTTGTAGTAGATATTCATGTAGCATTGTTCCACTTTTTAACAGATTAGTGGAATTTTAATGACATATTTGGTAGTACTTATGCAATTTCGAGAATCTGATGAAAAACAAATGGAAGTGGAGGAAGTTAATTTGAAAAATGAAGATGGTTGCTCTGGAATATTTGGGAACATGACTGGCTTTTCAGGAATATGATTGCACATTCGAATATGTAACAACACAAAATTTAATGTTGATTAATATGTATGTATGTATTAATATATATAATAAAACTAATGAATTGCTTGCATTTATTGATATTCTAGTAAATTGTGTTTACAAAAAACATGTGGCATACATATTATGCTTAAAATATAACTTATTATGTGAGTAATAACATATTTACCGTGGATTCAATAATCCTGTATGCGATTATCAAAGCAGTAAATTTTCTAACGTTCCTCATCGGGCCAATATTGAATCCAATTTCAGGACAAGATAATATTTGTCTTCTTTCCACTTTAGTATGCCTGTCCATAAATCCTATCCACATATTTTTGAAAGTTTCTACCTTTCGGTAGGGTACATCCCCAAGTGAAAGCAAGAGAAAGTTTATGCTGAGACATACACAAACAATTACGGGACAAGCCAAGTAAGCAACAAGGGGAAGCTGATGACACATTCGTATCGTGCCATAACTGCAACAACTAGCTACCAAAATTCCAATGACAAGTAGCAGAAATATTGGTTTCTCAGCGACAGGGTTCCCATAATTTAAAATAATTTGCAAGATGCGCAACCCTTTCAATTTTGATGAAAATTCGCTCTTAAACTTATTTTTATCCCAGTGGCACAAATTTGCCGAAAATAATTGAATACCCTCAAGCACAATAATTGAATACAAAAGTAGAATAAGCAGCGTAATTACAAAATAAGTCATTAATACACCATAATATAAACCAATCATTATTTTTAAGCCCAAAGAAAGATTTGAACTGGAATGAAACCAAATGAAAATCACTTGAAGTGGGTCGTAATCAATGGCAATTGGCGGAACACAAACTAAAATTGTGAACGATAAGAAGGAGGTGCTAAATCCAAAAATTAAAATGTCCCCAAGACAGACTTGGTCTTCATCGGAACCTCGTTGTGTGGAAACTAGCTTAAATCGTTGAGTGATAATATAGCAGGCAACTTTCTGTATGAGCAGGATAGTAAAGTGAGCAGCTATTCCAATTGTCGATGAGCAGTCGGTCAAAATATTTAGAACAAATTGTTCTATACTGTTATCAGGCAGATCGTTTGAATCGGTAACCATGCCTACCATTAGCCAACACAGTCGAGCGAAGGAAAATAATATGATGAAAATGTTAGTGAGAACCATCAGTCGCTTAAAGCGGATGATGCCTTTATTATTGTAGTTTTGGTTTATTTGTACTTTTGGAGTGGCACTACTGCTTCCAATGGTTTTAATTGGTGGAATTGTTACAAGTTGAAGGATGCAAATTACTTTCACTGCTCCGTGGGATAGAAGTTTTGAGGACCTCAGTGAACAACTAATCCTGGGATGTACGATAGAATACGATTTTACCAGTTTTCTCATGTTTCTTTTTTATTATTATATAAATTTAAAAGGTTCTATTGTTTCAATTTGGATATAGAATTTGTTGACGTGGTCGTCAAATGGGTGTAATTATCTATATAGTTGCTGAAATGATACTTATTTCAATATAGTGATCTGAGCAGTAATCCAGAGGCTACTGCAAAGAATAGAATTTCCTATAAAATGCATTACCTTGTAAGTTACCATAAAAATGAAAAGGGAAGTTATTGACTATATCTTTATGGAATGTATGATAAGAATAAGGTAAGATTTATAAATTATTTGAATGTTCAATTGAAGTCAATCCTGAATATTTACTTATTTATCATAGCCTCTGGTTAAAAATTTATTATTAACCTTATGCACACCAATGAATTTTTTAAATTTATATTTCATTTTCATAATTTCATAATCATTTTTTATATTCCAGTTTCATATCTCTATATACCTAACCTAATTATTCAATCTAATTTATGGACTATATTTGAATTATTAGGCCGAAATTAGTTTTAAATTCCTTCCTGAATTTTAATTTAAAACCAAAGCAATTATTTCTAATCTTTGGAAAGACAATCTACCTATATCATTTATCTTGTTAGGATCGAAAATTTTCAATTTTTATTTCTTTTTAAATTTAAATATAAATACTTCATCGAACATGAAAATCATATCTAGTACTTCAATCCCTCCTTCTTTCCACGATTTTGAAATGCCAAAATCATTTTTGAAACAATTTAATTTTAAATAATTTATACGAACATTTTTATTACGCAAAAGCTCTTTAAGGTAATGATTGAATCCTATGCTATCTATTGATTTATCAAATACAAAATAAATTACATACCTAAATAAGCAAGCAATTATCAAACTACTGCTTATAAAACAATATATTACATTATGCTCAGATATATCAAAGATAACTTGTAGTATAATCCATTAATAATACTTAATATTCACGAAAATAGTAAATAATTGCACATAATTTAAAACAAGTACAAAATTCACAAAAACTAATTTACACTCAAATGTGTGCATTAAACATTCAACGACGACTTAATGCCAACGGTTTGTACCAAATATTCAGATAATTATTGTATGATGAATGAAGTACGTTTTCTTGTAAGATGAATACATTGTGAATAGTATGAAAGTATCTTCTAATTGGAATACAATTATCATACAATATCCCTAATAACTTCATGAAATTACTAGCATATCAACTGTAGACTTAATTATAAAATCTGCAATGATTAAACCAGTGAATTTGCTAACATTCCTCATTGGACCAATATTATAACCGATAACGGGACATGATAATAGCTGTCGTCTTTCCACTTTATTTATGCCTTTAATATGTTGTGACCACTTAATTTTAAACTTCTTTCCATTTCCGTTAGGTATATCAACCAGTGAAGTAAGGACAAAGTCAATACAAATAGCAAACAGAAAATAGCTAAACTTGCACCATATGCTATCATCGGAAGTTGATTGAACATTCCAAGAATTGTGAAACCACAGCAGCTACCTAATATTATTCCAAAAGACGTTAGGATAAATAGTACTTTCTCAATAAGCGAGTTTGCAAGGTTCAACATAATTTGCATTAAGCGAAACTTCAGTAACTGTGTTCTAAAATATATTGTTGATGGATGTGTAACCCAATTGCTCAAGTTATAAGAATAAAGCTGCTAGCCTTCCAGAAAAATAATTATATACAAAATACAAATAGCTACCGTTATTGCAAAATAAGTTGTAAGTATACCGTAGGAAGGTTGGCTCTCCGGCACGGAGTTGGCTCTCCGGCACGGACATGATAGGATGTCTGTGTGGATGGAGCTCCCCAAAATGATATTTTTTTGAGGAATAATAATTCCTTAAAATATCATTTTTGGGGATTTTGAAGTGAAGTTTT
>JAHZMV010003773.1:0-15802 GCA_027743765.1 Coecobrya sp. COE2
CCAGTTGATTAAATTTTGAGCTACCTACTTTGGATAAAAAGTATTGATTATTATTTGCAATATTTAATGCCAACTGGGACTTTTCCTTCGATGAGTTTTTCATTTAACTGTATTATTTTGCTACAACCCAGATTATAGATAAAGCCAAACGATAGTATCTGCAGATTTAAAACGTTAATGCTTCTACAATTAACCTTAAATTATTAAAGACTGTCCAACCAAATTATTGTAGTCACTGAAGAAATTTTTTTAAACTCAACTTCAGAAACTTGTAAAATTATATACTTAAGAAAATCGTATTTCTCTACAGAGTAGGTAACAACTATCTTCTGTACTAACCTATTAAAAAGTAAATTGTCCTAGCCTGCAACTGCCTCCAGTAGCTCGTTGCCCCCAAAATCAGTGGCTCGTTCCATTTATATTGTTGTTAAAAACTTTATTTGATAAACTGTAAAAATCGAATTTTTGAGACACTCTATTATTTATCTTCCACAAGATTATCTTTTAAGCACAATGAATTCCAAATACATCCTTTCATTTTTAACTTTGCTCGTTTCCATTACTTGCAGCCAATCAGGTAGCATTGACAAACAGGAAAGCAAATCTTCAACAATATTTAAACTTTTCTTACAACCGTTTTCATATTGCACGATTCACTACTTCAGCAAAGAGTTTCAACCGACACTTCCTATTGTCTCAGAATTAGCTGAACGTCTTTTATTATCTGAATCATTTCCAACGATATATTCGTATTCGGCAAGAAATTTAAATGAATTGTTTTCTGATAAAGTTAGTGTTCAAATATACATGATGATGTTTAGAAAACTGAAACTTTCCAGCATTTGCGTTATATATGTTCCCCTTTACGATGCCGAGGAAGGATATTCTAATTTTTTGGACACAGATGTTGATAAGGCTAGACACCGTCGCTCTAGTTTGGATACACCGATTTCGAATATGAATATACCGGAATTTATTTTCGCAGTTGGTGCTTCTCCAGCATTTGCTGCAGATAACGATTGCAAGCATATTACTTATTGTGCATCATGGCAAACACTTCCTATTTCAAGTCGTTGCAGCTTGGTACAATGGATCGGCCGTCCTCGCGTTTTACTTGTTGACCCTTATGCACCAGACCTCAAAGTTGACATTTACATTGTGGACTGGGTAGGAGCTGCTACAAAATGGATGTCACGTTCAACTGGTGGCTTAATAATAAAACCGCGATACGTGTTCCTAGAAAAAAGGTTCATGGAAAGCAGAAAGCGCATTCTCCGTCAGTGGGCAAAAGTGGCGCATAATTTCAACTCCAACGCTCCGATTCCGCATAACATCATCGATTATCCTGCAAAGCTGGATGACTATTATAACCATAAGTGCGAAACAGCTTATGCGCATCGATTTACAAGTCCAGTTTATGACGGGAGTTCCTCCAGAAGTCCATATGATGTTTGTGTTTTATCTCTGATCTTGACAACTTTTAACTGCTCTATGTATCACTCTTGCTCAAATGGAATTTTTGAACTGGTTCAGTTTTCAACTGCAAAAGATGTTAGTCAACAAAGCACTGTATTTAGTAGTGTTACTATATCGTATGGTCATAAGTTTACTGTGTTTGTTGCCAGGAGTGATATGGCGATAAAAATGGATATTCTTTTCATTAGAAATCTGTTTGCTTGGTGGGAGTGGTTATTTATTGTATTCATTTCAATATGTTGTACGTATATTTTGAAAAGAACAGCTGTTTTTAAGACCGCATTGTTTTGGTTATTCTTTTCAATTTTTGAACAAACGGACATTACGACCAGGCACATTAAAAGGAATAACTGGCTGATAATTTATGGCTGGTTGGTGGCAGCTTTTCTGTTGCGACAACTTTACCCGTCCAAATTAACAGCTACGCTAGCGGCACATCCAGATCCCTTGAGTAATCCAAAAACGGTTCATGACTTGATAGAAAATACAGACTTACCCATTTTCATTGAACCTAGTGTCCAATGGAGAGAAGGAATTTATACAAGGGGAAATATCGGTCAAGAAGTTGCTTGGGACAAACTCCTTCAACCTTATGATATCCGTCCAAATGGTAGGAACACACTTCACTCAATCGGACTTCATTATCGTGTTATTGAGGCACTAGCAACTGGGAAGCCCATTGTTGTTTGTCGCACTGGAATTGAGCAGCCCACAAACTTAGCATATGTCTGTAAACGGGGGGAAAATAAAACCGCAAAAAAATATACTTGGGCTTGGGCTAGAGGAGTGTCTGGTTTAGCTTTGGCCTCAGAAATTTCAAGCTTCGCCGTCCTTCACGAAACAACGACTACATTGCCATTGAAAGATTATATTTCGAATTATGAGGCTCTACCACTTTTAAAAATGATGTCAAATCGAACCGCATTTTCAAATGATGATGAACCAGTCTTTCCAACTGTCTTAATGTGGTTTAGTTTACGGGAAATGCCTTTTAATGACAGAATTAAGTTTTATCTTTCACATTTGGTACAAGCTGGGATAACAGTGAGCATACGAAGAGATTATGAAATTTCTGGCATGATAAAACATTTAAGAGAATTGGCAAAGGAAATTTCTAGCAAGAGGACGTGGAACACAATGGGAATGATTCATGGCTTTGGATCAAATCAAGAACGATTTAATATCAACGGCGAGGAAACTGAACTTGTTGACCTACACGGACTAAAGGCTATATTCATTATGTATGCTTCTCTGCTTGCGTTTTCTTCAATATGTTTGCTGTGTGAGTATTCCATTAAAACAGAAAATATAATTATAAAGTTGTTGATATTTGCTAGAAGGTTGTACAAGCAATTACAGTTATTAGTTAAAGGAATTATAATGTATTTAATAAAAATCGGAAACCCATTTAGGTTATTTTCAAAAAGTAATTTTGTAGGAATGCTAGCGCAGATATTAAATTTAATTATTGTTGTATATGAAGAAGCCACTCTGAAAAATATTAGGCTACAATAATCATACATGAATTTGAATTTAATAAAATATTAAATATCACTCTATTATACAACTAAGGAAACATGAATAAAATGTGGGAATTTAACGAATGCAATACAAATTTATTCTGTCATCTATTTCAAGAAGTGCGCACGCTGATCTGCATTGCCATTGTGGGAAAACAGTGCTATCGTAAACCACTTCGGCACATATGCCCCAACAACTTTTCCGAAAGAAATTAATATATTCTGTTGTTTCACTAGTATCATTTCCTGTTGTGGTGTGAGATCCTTTTATATTTGGGTCTAGTTGAGATCGGTTTTAGTGTATGTTGCCTGGAAATTTATTTTTCGGAAGTAATTGCTTAAGGTAGAAAAACTAAATACATTTTTGAGAAATTAATCAGAAATATTCGGAGGTGTAGATAAATTAATTTTCAAGGAACTAATTATTTTGAAATCTTGATAGAAGCAAACGATATGCATATTCATAGAGTTGATTAAATTTTCGGCTACCTATTTTGGATAAAAAATATTGATTATTAGTTCCAAGATTTAATGCGAAGTGGGATTTTACATCACATATGGTCCTTGTTTAACTGTGTTATTTTCCTCTAATTCAGCAAATAGGTAAATCTAATAAAAGTAGCTGCTGACGTAAACTGTTAATCGTTCCACAATTAACTATAAATCGTGATTTTTTGTAAAATAATTGTGTTTTTGGGAACGATACGTAGATAATAAATAGAATTATTGTTGCGTGTTTATTAAAAAAAGTTCTCTTCGAACATATTAGAATAATATAACCATGCATGAACTTGAATTTCATAAACTTTTAATGTAGTACAGACAACAGAGTTGTCAGAAACATGAATAAAATTACATTTTTCAAATGACAGAAGAAGTTCGTTCTTGGCGATTTACGTTTTTTTTCAATTCTAGATTCTTGTAGACTAGCTAAAATTGAAGACATTGAACATTGTAAAATTAGCTTTATTCAATGTTAAAATCAGACACCACACGTTTTTAAAACACATTTATAATATACCAGGAAAAATTAGAATTTTGATTTCCCTGACGTATTTCGATGAGTGAATCGAAACAATTCGTTTATAAATGAACCAATGCTCCGCGTTGTTAATGAAACCCCGTCATTTACTTTAAGGTGTCTGCACGCCGTTCTGCATTGCCATCGTGAAAAAACAGTGTTGTAGTATGTCAGCTCAGCACAAATGCTCCAGCAACTTTTCCGTAAGAAATTAATATACTCTGTGGTATCACTTGTAGGCTTTGCTGTTGTGGTTGATGATGACTGAACATTGCTTGCTGGCAAAACGCTAGTCTTGTTTACTGATATTGCTTGCAGTGCTTCCAAAAGTAGAGCCTCGGCGGTTTCTTCAGTTAACTGGGATTGCTCTTGAGCCAGAGTTGAAATTCCTGAATGCAAATACAATTTGGAGAACTGAATTTACGCAAATTAAGTTTTTCGCTTAGCAACGGAATTGAGAGGTAAAACGATAACATAACAAAATTGTTTAGACTACACTCACCATTTCCTAACATGAAGATAATAGCCAATAATGGACTAATACAAGATCGATGATGTAAACAATGGGCCATTTTTATTTATCTGTGAACAATCGACGAGTGAGTTGATAAACCTCAAAGTGTTTGTCAAGAAATGCTCACTTCAATGAAGAATACGTTTTTTTATATTCAATGATGGACACGTTAAATCAAAAAAATGGAACTTATCATTCATCATTACCGTACGAGGTTAAGGACACTGAGAGCATATTCATATGGAAAATAGCAATAAAAATATCATATTTGGTTTTCTAGATCAAAAATATAAAAGTAGTCTTATTTGCTTGTCTTGTCACAGCACATTCTAAATTATATTGTTGAACGTACTTTTACTTTCCAGATGCTGCTGTGTAATCTATTCCATTCTGAGTAATTAGATAATATGGTGTGTTACCATGAACCCATAACATAATTTCCATTATGAAACCAGAAGCGTACCGCTAGATGCATGCATAATTGCCATGCGTAAGTACCAATAAACATATCTTTGGCATAACATGTTTCACTCGGTCGTATACATAATCAATGGGCTGCTTGACTAATACTTGAATAATACCAATGTGAGTAGGATGACATGTACTAAATAAAAATCTTCTCGGTCTACAAATTTTGATACACACGGTAGTATATTCTATGAGAGTTGCTGGGAGTTATTTGTCTACTGGTTCATTTGCTATTTTTCTGGCTAGGAGTTATCATAGATTCATTCATTTCCACTTAGATAATTATTAAGGCCAAGTGACAGTGGTTTTCTGATTTGAGGTCGCTATGAAAACCAAACTCTAAATCATGTTTAATTTTCTTGGAAACATAAATGGAGCATTATAACCAGTGTGATACTTCAATAGTTCCCCGTTCACTAAATAATATTTTGTAATTTGATAGTATTTTAATACATGCCTGTGACGACAATTTATTTGACAGTAGTTATTTTTTGTAGTGGTGATGAATTATGTGATGATGGAATACATTTAAATGGAGAATAAAATATTTATAAAACTAATTAAATTGATTCAATAATAATATCCCTGACGATGAAATTAAATGATTTTCTCGTCGGTAACTTTAATAAAATTATTGACATTTGCATGTTAAAACAAAATGCATATTGCTTATATGATTTACATAACCTATTCTAAATATAATACAATTGTGAATACATACATATGAACATTAAATTGTTCTAGCTTTCACATGGTTTATTTTAAAGCGGCACGAACTCAATAATTACTGGGCAGTTTCTCGCGTGAATATTCTTTAGAACAAGGAAAGGCGGTTTTGCTATATTTATTTTTTCCAATATGTACTTTAGTTCCAATAAAGTAGGAAATTGGAGTTATTTTTATTTTACACTTAGGTAAGACTAGAAATTTCCCATGCTAGTGAGCATTACGTTGTCCATAACAAATTTGATAAGCATTGATATTCTCTATGTTGGAAATAATACGAGCCGCTATTGTTCTTATAAAAGCCACAAATTACTTTTTGTCAAATATTGTCGAGGGTAGTTGTGTCGAATATTTTCTAATGCTTCTGTCATTAGTCAATAATAAACCTTTTTTTACAAGTCCAGGCAAAGAGGAGCTCTCTGGATCAGTGTTGAAATAAAAACATAAAATTACAAATATTCATCATGATCTTCACATCCCACAACCTTTATCAATTTATAATATTCCTAAACGTTTGGTTGACATGAAAAAATTTCCATTAACAGTGTTTTTACCTATTTGAAACAATGGGTATTTTATCGCTTATTAGAACAGCAACGTTTGTATTTATTATTTCTACACAAATTCAAGGAATAGCCACCACCTTATCCATAGATCTAAAATTCCAACTAAACTGTTTTATTAATATCTTGAATGAAAAGCCTGGAGACAATGCAATTGTTCCAACAAATACAAATACGTGGATCGTCTACCATTCAAAAATTACTAAACCCTTTTCAAGGAACTACAGTTTCGATCACAATTTTACATTTCCAGTGCGATTCACATCAAATCATTTTAAGCTTGGGTCAAATTGTGTAATGTTCATACTTAACATGGGTACACTGGAAGGCATTATAAACGGGATATTGGATGCAAGGTTCGGCCATTCAGAAAACGTCTTAGTGTTAATCCATATCACTGATAAGATGGGAGATACATTCGACGCATTTCAGTCAGGACTGCACCATACGGCAATCAGCGTAAAACTGCACCTCAACGCCATATTTTTATTCGACATTGTATTTTTTAAATCCACTTCAAAACAGTCTGTATTGTTAATCTTCACTATTTACTGTTACACATGCCCGCTCAAAATGCATCCCGTCTCACAAATCAAAATTGTTGACACCTCTCATACATTAATTCCATCGATAATTAAATACCAATCCAACATATTAAATTCAAACAATCATGGAATTACCGGAACAGTTCAAAGCACTAATGGCACTCCCAAATTAATACAAACAATGTGGCTTGTCAATTCCTGCCTAAAGGACAACCAACGACATGAATTTTATTCGAACATACATAATTGTCTACGAGGATATTACATAACGTTACGCATGGCCTTAAAATTGGCAAATATTTCCATAAACTCAATTGTGGGCAGGGCCAAAAATATCATCCCATTAACAAGAGGATTTAAAGTGATCAATTGGAGTGTCAGGGAACAGGTTAGTGTTCCGTATTTACTTGCGCATGGATGGAATTTCATTCCCATTTATTACAAAATTTATAAAAGCATTTATTGCGATGAACTAAATGCAAATCAGCATTCCATCTGGAAAACCTACGGCAGACTCTTCGATGATGCCATATGGAAAATGCTTGCTTTCGCAGTTGCTTGCTATGGATTACTTGTGTACAAAAATATTTATAAATTTCTGGATTTACTGGGTCCTCTATTGGGATATGGGCTACGTCTGAAACACAACAAAATATTTGCAATCTTGTACTTGTTGTCTACTGTTTTTATATATTCATATTACTGTTCTAAATTATCGACAGAGTTTTTATTTATTGAAAGTCGCAACTCAAGTCAGGACTATTTTAGAAACAATTATAGGGTCTACATGAATAACCACATGTTCTTGCTCAATCATATTAGGAAATTACACAGTGAGCCACAGGAAGATTTCTTTCGAACCATTTCAGGATTCAGCGATCCATTCAAAATGTTTTTCCAACGTGCTGTGAATTTTAGCGTCGATGTGAAAGAAAGGGTTGCCCTTATGGCTAAATGGAAACTGGTTCTTGTTGGTGGGGACGTTAGTAATAATCTGTTTCGAAGTTTGTTTCAAGTGTTTGAACAAGCGGAGAAGGCAATCGTGGAAAAGAAATATTTTTGTGGATACTTTGGTTTTCATGATTCAATTTATTCAAATACACACGTGGTGCATATTACTCAAGGAATTGGATCGCCACAAGTGTACAAATGGGAAAGTCGGTTGGTACAGGGCGGGTTTTCAATTTATTTACGCCGCATGATAAATTTGAAGAAAGCACTTATGGAGAAGCTCAGTTGGGTTGAGGCTAATCAACAATTAGGGATACCTATTGCGCTATCAATGAAGTCGCCATTAGGACGCATTTCTCTGTCGCAAATATTCTTAATGGTGGTTCCACTAACAATTTCGGTGATAGTATTGTTTTTTAAGAATTATCGAAAGAAATTTACATTGAAATTCATACAATTGTTTAAGCGTTGCTTTACAAACTTTTCCGGAAATATCGACGAAACTTTTGTAAAGACTGTGATGATCAATGTACGGCCTGCACCCATCGGAATAGAAACGACGTTCACATATTCGTAAATGTTATTAGTAATGTAATCAAATTAGTGACTGTTAAAAGATGTAACGTTTGGTCATATTGGTAATTAATTTCATGTGTTATTATATTAAATACGCATGATTAAACTGATTGTCCAAATTTTCCATTTTCCAAACTAAAACAATATCCTATAACGTTAAAACTATACAGGTCAGATGTAAATATTTTATTCAATTAATGATATGAAAAATGTGAACAGAATGTAGGGTTTCCATGGAAACGTGAATAAACTTTTGACTAAGATGCACTTCATTTTGATATTTATATTATTGTTTCATCAAGAAATTTATATTGCATGCGTATCATTTATCCACGTATTTTATCACCTTTATTTTTCTTACATACGGTAAACAGTGAACTCCTTCTTTAAATTTATTAGCGACTTCTTCAGCTTATAAAAAAGCTTCCCAAAACTACTTTTGCACTTACTTCGGTAATATTCCTTAGACTACAGCTCATAAAGTTGACAATTTCAAATATAGCAGACTTTACGATATTTTGTGTTACGACGTTTTTGGTAAATCATGTTGTTATAAAATCAATTCTCACTTAGTTCCTTGACAAGTATACTACAGTTGTTCAAACATATAGTCGTACAAGTACATATAATACCCATATAAAATGTATACGTCATAAGTGATAAAATATTACTTAAAAAACCGACACACGATGTGGGTGATAAATCTTTGGGCGTAATACGTGTTATTGTTGACTCTGAAATTAGAACGTTATTATTCCCTAATTTGAAATATACAAACTGAATTTTAACATGACGGAGACATCAGTTTGACGGGTTAGCAAGCTAATAAATCGTTCAAAAATAAAATAAGTTTTTGTCCCGTTCATCTCCAGCAGGATACGACATATTAGCGACAGATAAAATTAAGTTTAGCATTTGAGAGGAGCCAATTACAATTTTGTGGTATTATTAATTAAACATGGCAAGCATCAAATCTATCTTGTCATTGATAACAGAAATCATCTCGTGTTGGTTGACAGGTTTCGATTGTACAAATATGAAAATGATTTTTATGTCAACTTTAAGTAAACACGTTTACATCATAAGGACCTATGATGTAGTTGCGGTATTTGACTTGAATGACCACATCAACTTTTATATGACATTTTGCCAATGAACAAAAATTAAACCAATAATTTCTTGGACTGTGTTATTATGGGATATGCAACGAGAAATCATGCTATGAAGCAGCTACATATATTCCTGATGACGATGAACATAGCTTGTGCCGCTTTTATGAACAATCAAAATATCACAGACACGAAAAAATTCCATCATCGATTTATTATACGTACAATTTAATGCGGACATCTAAAAAATGAAATGGGGTAATCATGAGAGGAAATTTACTAGGTCATATATAACTATTGACTTATGTGTTAATTAAAATATTTACAGAACTGATGAAAACCGGTGTAATTCCAGACAAAAAAATATAAGACGTTTGTAGATATCAATCACAATCTGCTGGCGGTAAACATTTTTTGTGGACATTCTCTAACAAACTGTCGAATAAGCGGTGGCCATTCATCGGGTGCATGAATGGTTATCATTTTGAGCTCATGGAACTCATTCCAAATACAACTAAAACTGGTCTCATCTAGGCAGAAACTACGAACAAATGTGCCCAAGCAATCCGCAAATGTGTCCTTGTTTGTCCGAGAAGGACCACCCCATGAACTCATATCCCGCTCTTGTGTCCAACCTGGAGGATTACATCCAATTCCAGGAGGTCGAAGTTTAATAGTAATGATGAGAAAGTGAAGTGATGGAAGACACCTTAGAAATGAAAAGCGAGTTCCACCGTATGCCGTGATATTTAAATTTTGGATAGTTGGTACGTTCCATTTATTGAAAACATCGTCACAAGCCTGTCGCGGATAAGAGGTTGTTTCGGACTCTGTAGCGATCCGCTTCTCAAATTCTTTAGTCGATTCGTTATTCCAGTTTACTACACCAGAAACATCTAATGACTCAACCTTCAATGATGTCAACATTCCAAATAACGTGAAAATTTCTAACTCATGCAAGGACCATATGCTTAGTTTTCGCAGATTGGAAAACGTGGTAGATTCAAAACTGGTTTTAAGGTCTACCATGCTTCGCATCCCTAAGCTTAGGTCATTTAAGTTTGGAAGTAATTCTCCGCAAAACGGTAGGTAGTAATCGGTGTCTAAGGACAGTTTCATAAGGGTGCTTGGATTTGCTAAAACAGTGATCAGATGCTTACAAATTTCGCAGGGATAATGTTTGTTTTCGAAGCCGGCTAGTTTCAAAGTCTCAAGGCTAGCCGGAATCGAGAGTCCAGTAAAAGCGTCTAAAACTTTTGCGCTGCATTTCTGTTCAGCTTGCCATTTCTCAAATCCAGTCATAAACAGTGTCAAGGACTTCAACTGGGTTAGGTGGGATAATATCAGAAATATTTGCTTGATTTTTTCAACAAGCCAATCGTCGACCGTTGTTTGGCCCAACCTTCCTAAGTTGAAGGAGATTTCATTTATCTGTCGGCCGAATCTTTGGAATACTGGTAGGAAATCTAAAATACTATGGACAGGTGGATGGTCAGGATAGCTAATAGAATGTCTTGCACCAAACTCATACATACTCACTCCCACAGAACCACCAGGAAACGGATTGGTGTATTCAGATAAACCTTCCAAATACCCGGTGGAACACGCGAATTCGTGAAAATCAGTGCAGGAAGTCCCTCTTCTGCTGTTATAATTGAAATGGTTTTCCGTCATTTTAGCCAGGCTACATGAATTATAAGGAAGCCGTTTAGGAAATGTCTTGAGTGGATTATCCATTGCATGTTTCCATCGAAATGATACAAGTCGACAAGTCTTGATCTCCCGCATACGCAAATATTTTGGGAGGATTAATGGAATTATGTCGCCAATCCACCAAGAAAATTCCTTACCGCGTGTAATGACTTCCATTTGTGGACAAATTTCGAGTATGTTCAAAACATCCTCATAGTCTTCCACTTTCATAAGTACTGCTTCCCAAACCTTAAGTGAACAAGTTAACGCTTGAAGTAAACATGTCGTTTATTTTATTATTATTAGTAGCTTATTTCATACACGTTATCTTGTCTTAAATGAATGTTTTCAAATTGATGATTCAATTGTTTTCAGTTAATCAGCAATTAAATAATGTTTGGTAATATTATTTTTTGGCAAAGTAAAATTCAGATGTCATTACTATTAGTGGATTCTTTTTCCACACTATGACTACTATAACTTTTCATTATTGGCACTTCAAGTGCTTCACTTGAAAATAAACAAATAGATAAATTATTTAAAAAATGTTTCATGATATAACCAATTAACTGGAAAATATGATGGCCGAAATGTCAAAGAGACTCTTGAAGTGAATATGCCCATGAAACGTTTATAGATTATGTTTCAGGTTTTGAGCATGGTACAGGTTTACATTAGCATGAATATCTGATTGTATGCATTAGTCGCAAAACCATTAGCTTACCACTGCAGGAAAAACCTCCATGAGGCAAGTTGGCAACACTGATTCTTGACGAACATTCATTCTAGTTTATTTCCGCTAAAAGCCTGGAAAGGTCTGTGGGAGCTAAGAGCGCAATTAAAACTATTTGATTGATATTCAGCACTACCAATGATACTAAAAATTTAAAAATACACTGCACATACTTACGTTTCACGAGCAAAATTAAAACAATGACACTTGATCAGTTAAGTAAATTGTATGTTGAATATTCGTTTTACAACTTTCGAAAATTGAGAGCTGCATATAAAAGAAGAGGAGAATAAATATGGGCAAGTTACTGTTAAATGCACGAAAACGTAATTGCATCACTGGACCTATGGAGCAAATTAAGAGCCATTGGAATGTTGGATACTTGGTAATATATAAAATGTTCGATATATTTCGTCGTCGCCCATTTACTTAACAAAGTGGTTATCAGTAGATGCTCCTTATCAACGCACGTTATCTTTTTATTGTACACAGTTTGCAAAAACATTTTTGCTTACGTGACTAGAATGTGATAAATTACAGAAAACACACCACTCATGATGCTGCCTTACACAAATAATCGGAATCGGTCGCGGTTGTTGGTAATATATATATATATATATATTATATACTACTGAAAGAGTTGTCGTGTACGGTTTTTGTATATTGAAAAAGGTAATTTACGTTTCATCGGCTTATAATTTATTTGCAGAATATGCGAGAGGTTTGTTTTTAAGGCTAAAAAATAGTGCAGCGTTTTTGTTAATTTGCAGGTTGAAATTTTCCAGTTGATGCGCTCTTGATTTAAAGAGGCTGAACAAATTCAACTGATCACATTAAATCATTAAATTATGACTGATAATTCTTATTTCATTAAGGTATTGGATAATTTTTTATTACGTTTATGCATACATCAGCAAATTGTATGAATCCACTTTTCACTGATTGTTAGTTTTCCACAGCGCGGAAATAAATCAAGAAATATAATCCGACTATTACATGTAATTCGTATGTACAATTAAGTAGTTCTGGTATGTACAAACTGGTTGAGTTTTCAAATATATTGTGAAAGCTATGCATATTTTTAGCAAACAGATGCTTTAAATCATAATGATGTTGACAGAGCGGCATCGTCTAAAGCATTTGTTAGAATAATTAATTTTTAATAACCTAACAATTAATTTAATGTTTTAATAACATTACTATTATTTTTAATTAGTTCTATGTCCATTACATTAATTAGAGTAGGTGTAAAGGTCCCAAGAAAAAAAAAATTGAGCAGGATTTACTACCCAGGCTTATATAAATAGCACCCCTAGTAAGATGATGAGGTCTGAACTTATTGCGCATTTTATCTACAACATAGCATGGTACGATAACGGATTTCCCGATTTACAACAATAGCAAACTTACTGTTTGAGCGACATTGAAATCCAATAAAGTGATTGACAAAGAATTATCGAAATAATTTACCGAACCAATGGCAACCTTCAACATTGACATAGAATTAAAACTTCGTCGATAGAACTTGTTTTGCATTAAGCATCCATTCGCCTTGACAGCTTGACGACTTTCAACCGAGTTCGAGTGCAATTTGCCTGTTACATTTCCGTAAAATTCCGTCATCAATATAATTATATCACCAAACACTACTATGTAGAAAAGTAGTTCTGGGACACTAAGTATTGTAAAAAATGCTAAAATGCAATACAAACATATAATGAAACAAAAGGACCCTAACGTCATCTTCAGTGGCACCAGAATATCTCGATGAATTTTGTTGTACGCTATCAGCAATATTTAAATTTTCCGCCACATTTTTAAATTGGAGTTGATATGAATTGCCTTTGCCCCAAATGCATGTCGTGTGAAGATGGCAACATATTTGATGTAACAGTAGCATTGTAACGTTGTGAGTACTGAATACTCAAGCATGGTATTTGCAAAGACAAACAATGTAATCCAAGCCGAAATTGATGCAGAAGTGACCTGTAGAATAGTACTGACAAAATGTGCTGCAAAACTCTACGCGTTGTTTGTAACGTCCAATTCAATTTTTTTCAGCAAAGCAATTCATGGATTAATTGGTAACGGCTTCCACATGTAGAATGCCAAGACGAATAATGCGGAAGCCGGAACTGAAGCCAAGGCAAATTGAATGTCGAACGATAGCCGAGAACCAATGCCGGTTTTCGCCTCTGGTAGAACCATATTTCCAGCTATATTTGTTTAGTGGAAAGTGAAAATAGTGTAGAGCAATTCAGAATAATTTTGTATTTTAATTTATGTAAAATTATCTTACCATCGTACTCCATCTCAAATGCAATTTGTGAATTAAAAACTTCCGCTATCTCCTCTCGTTTGTTGTAGATTTCCAGCAAAATGAAAATTTCGATTGTTTGAGCTACTTGTAAAAAGAACAATTTTGTCACTTCAGATATGGACAGTTTTTTGAACAAAATGAAGAATTGTACACAGGCTAAAGTATTAACTATAGAAGAAAGTATCAAATTAATTCGGTAACGTTTCTCTGATTTTCTTGAAACTCTTATTGGTTTTGAAGTATTCCCAGATGGCTCATGGATTATTGTTGTTAATACTGCGAACAGCTTCAACTAATGTAGAACTATCGCACAGAAATTTTGAGCTATTAACATTTTCGATTTGATTTTAATATTCGGCCACTGCAGCTTGCAACAAATTGAATTAAACAGTTTGACTTTCACAAATCTTACACCTGTTGAAAGGAAATGACATCAAAGAAATTACTTGCTAATACCACGTAAAATAAAATATATAAAATAAAAAAATATAGGTACCATATAAAATATACGTATTTTTAATTTGTTTTTGTGAAAAAGATGATAAAATAACCCTTTATGCAGAGTTGAAGATTAAGTATTTAATAGCTTTACTTCCGATTCAAGCAAAATATATATTTACTAAATGAAAACCATAATGCATCTAAACTATTTAGTAGTTCAGCAGTAAGATTGATAGTATACATTAATGGCATGCTTCAAGTGACTTCTGCTTCCCAGTCGAGTAATTCCTAAACGTTTATAACATATTGGGAAAATTTAAATCTATCAGATAAAACATGCCAGTGGCATCACGCACGCAAAAAGGCAAATGTATCATGCATTCAGACATTTGAAATATAGCTGAGTTTGAATATTGTTAATACCATAATACGTTTTGAAACGAAATTCATGAAACTGATTTATGTTATTTACGAAATTTACAATTAACTAAGCGTACATTTATCATTATTAGTAAAATTATTAGTAGATGCTCGTATCCTTGAATTCGCTTTATTCTGCATTCATAATCAGAAACGTGTTTATTTGTGCATGCATTGGTAAACAGTATCCACTTCAGAATCAGTCGTTAGTGTACACTAATCCAACTTTAAAGGTTGTTGAAACAAATTACCAAAAGCCGAAAAGTAAGCCTAAGCATATTGTGGACAACAGATTACCCTAGCTTAGCGTATATTGGAAGCGTTAATGGCACAGCAATTTTTTCTAGAAGCTATCCATTTTGAATAAATGATTTTGTTTGCGATTCTATGGTTATACACACAGGCATATTTAAGGTGTAGTTTAATAACCTCTTAATATTATAGCTGGAAGGAAATATCAGAATGTCAAAACATCATAAAAAATCTAGAAGTAGAAATATAGCAGCTTCGTAATTGTTATCGCCTTTGTATAAATTATATAGCATAATTAATATCTAAGATTTACAATATTGGAACCATGAAGTAGAGTCGAAGTTGGTCACTTCACAAATATAACCGGATATCCTACTAACATAGTTATTCATTAACTGTCATAGCTAGTACATAGGATAGCATTTTGGACTTAATTCAACCCATTTATTGAATAGCAGGAAATGAGAGCAGAATA
>JAHZMV010003774.1:0-18448 GCA_027743765.1 Coecobrya sp. COE2
TGTCATATCCATTCCAACGTTTTTTTCTGTTTTGTCCGTTGTTCAGTTAGTACATACTGAAGTTAATGACCGAGCCGAGTTCAAGCTTGGCTTAAAGGACAATGATGAGCGCGGAAAGCGCTCCATTTTTTTACACGCAAACATATTTATATTTTTATATACGCTACTATTATTTTATTATGGAAACATTGCAGAGTGTGTAGGATTCTGGATGCAAACATGAGGCAAAGAAAGAGTGAATGAATTCGTTAGTAGACATGTGCTAAACAAGTTTAAAAAACCGAAAAACATAATGCAAGTTTGCATACAATATATATTGCATAGTAAAATACGGTAAATGTACTGTGTTGAGTCTGACTTGGTCTACTCCTGGCGCTTCAGTTCTAACTTAGAACTTCTAAGAGCTAAAAAAATGTATACAAGACCAATGTTAAGTTGAATTGATGCGAGGAGGCTGTTGTGTAGAGTGATAGAGAACATCTTCAATTTACATATCATAATAATAATATTCATCTCATATTCACAAAAATAACACATCTTTCTACTTACAGCATCCACTAACCTAGTCACACTACTTGGTACAAGTACAATTCCCAGACTGACGGATATACATGCGTTGCGTATCCAGAATACTGAAATACAAACGTGATGAGATGAATACTAGACACGCTAGTCGGGATATATTTTTTCATGATTTCAATGATCCGATCTTCTTGATACATTCAACACAGTGTGTAGACAAAGTACAACAGTCATGAAGTTGTTTTGTTTTCTACAAAACGGACCCGCATGCAAAAAAAAATTGTGTTGAAAATCTGAGAGGGAAAAATCAGGCGGCTAAACTTTAGCAGTTGTTTCCTCTGAACTGACAAACTGATATGATCTGTGTATATAAAAGATTCTTCCTTCCGTTCATTTTACACGGGTTCTCAGGTCTCGGGCTTTATAATATTTTCTACCTGTCCGGGATAGTTTGTCGAAAGGGTTGAGTAGAAGAATGTTTCAGTGCGTCAGCATCAGTGCGGGCGAGCGAAACTCTACAATTATAATATTACCCAGACACCAGGCTATTTTTTGACAAAAGCAGCCTCAATTCATATGAATTTTGACAATCTTGCCTCAGAGAGAGAGAGTACTCTACTAACTGATTAGCTTTCTATCAGATTACTTTTGTTCACTGGGAACTACAGAAAAGAGTAATTTTTTTGTGGGTTTCATAAAAAAGTAAAGTTTATATATATTTTTTGATAATGTCAGAAACAATGAATCAACCGCTGACAGTTTGTGTGGAGGGAAATATCGGAAGTGGAAAAACAACGTTCCTCAAATACTTCAAAAAGTATCCTCATGTTTGTGTGCTTGACGAGCCCATCTCCAAATGGCGAGACTGTCAAGGATATAATTTGCTGGTAAGAAGAACCCACCACGGTTGCAAAAATGGGATGTTTTTATGACATGTAGACAAGACGTCATGATGATGATGAAGATCGCTTTGTTTTCATTGTGAGAGCGAATGTTATAAAAAACGAGATACATTAACTAAATGGAATTGTTATGTTTTTTTGTGTAGGACCTCCAGTAAGTTGTAAAAAAAAGAACTTTTTGTACCTTTTCTCAGTTTGAGTGTAACTTTTTTGTTAAAAATAATATGCTGGTAGCTTTCATCAAGTCAGGGTGTATGATTCCAAAGCAAAAGTTTTTTGATAACTTTCAAAATAGATGACACATACATAATATGTAGGTAGGTATTGTTATGGTGGTGGAGTTAATGTCGGAATGATTTTAGCAGAGAAATGTCGGTTTTAATATAAATGCTGTGGTTGCTGTTTATATATACTCATGATATACGTGTATATAATTCAACATGACGTTATTTTTGTATTTAGGTACTGCTTTGTTCAAAACTTGCGAGATGAGGGCCTGATGGAGGATCCGCAGTATGCTGTGCTGTCTGAGTGGTTCAATTTCTCAATGGCAAATTTGCCCCTCAAAGTTGATCTCATTGGTATGTCCATAGGCCCTGGTAGTTCATTATGACTAGACTAGAACTAGAGATATAACATCCGGCACTTTTATCATGTAATGTAATCGGTTAATTAGTAAAGTGAGTATATGTTGTCAGTATTTTGTTTTTCTCTTGTTCCCTCCTGCCAGTATACCTAAGGACTGATCCAGAGATAGCATTTGAGCGGATTGGACAAAGAGGAAGATCTGAGGAGAACTCCATAAAATTGGAGTATCTTCAAAGTGTACATAAGCACCATGAGGACTGGCTTATTCACAACCAGAAGATGTTGCCTTGTCCAGTGAGTCTGAATTTCATCCTTTATTTCATATCATGTGTCAAATCAAGGGAGAACAACAACTGGCAGTCCCTTGATGCATAGTTATGTATGATGCAAGCATGAACCATGTTTTTTATATATTCTGCACAGGTTTTGACCATTGATGCAAATACAGAACTGGCTGATATGACTCCAAACTACTTACTTTGCGAGGAAAAGATGTTCCAGAAAGTGGCTGTGGCCAACTGCTGAGAAACTGTGCCAAAAAGCATTTGTAATACGTGCAATGGCATGTGAGCATGAAAAAAAATTGTGACCAAAAATTTGCTAGCATTTGCAGTTTAGCACTTCCATCAAATTTCCAAAGACTTTTTATGTTAAGTATTTCACTTAAGTTCTTCTGATGTCAGTATTTATGAAAATCAGTATGTAGAACTCTTCAGATTTCAGACACAAAGTGTTAATTTCGTTTTGCTTTTGTAAAAACTCTCAATCTTCTATTTCATTTACTCTCTATACACTACACATATTTACAGAGAACATCATTTTTTCTATATAATAAATTTATATGCCGGTCGTGCCTTGTAGAGTATTCTGAAGTTGAAGGTAATTCGAAATTTTCAGAGGTTGTATTTCTACTACCTGTTTGTAGTGATTGCTGTAGTTTTTTCACGAGATCTTGTTACTGTTTACTTTCGTAGTGTTTTTGTAGTTTTGTTTTGTATTTTATGTAACTTACACTTTCTGAGAATCCACGTGCCTACTGAAAAGGTATGGTATGTATGGATATGTTGTATTTAAGAACAAGTAAAATTGGGTTTACAAATTTCCACATTTTGTGTGACCCTTTATTGTTATTTATTTAATACTGTTATAGATGACTATTATATATATGTAATTTATTTTTAATTGGATTGATCTGTTAAGTTGTTAAAATAAAATCAACTCTTTTTAGAGCTATTCTTGGGTTCTGGATAGTGTTCCTTTTCCGGCATCCAATATCACAGTATCCCCTGCAAAATAATGATACATGATACATTATGTAAAGTACACAATCGTCATACTTTCGGATGACGTCTATTGGAATCCCTTGATTTTCACGAGAACTATCAGCTTACCACTTTTGAATATCTTGGTTGCATTAATGGCTCCCACGATGCATGGTAAACCATATTCTCTTGCGACCACGGCGCCTACGCATGATTCAAAGTAAATATTTATGAACAACAAAATCTCTAAATATATTTTTAATTTTTGCATATATAATCATAATACCGTGAGAAATTAGTCCGCCCAATTCAGTAACAACTCCTCCTATGAAAATCAAACATAGACAGTGTCAATATTTGAGGAAGGTAAACAGAATATTTCACTTGACATAAAGTCTTTTTAATCTGAGGATATAGACGTGGACAAACAGCGCGTTTCATTTTACCCAAAGAAGGAAAGAAAGGAGACCAGGCTATATCAGTGCCATGCGTTATTAGAATATCTCCTGGTTGAAGGTTTTCCGATGCTTCTTCCACGCTCAAGCAGACTTTCGCTACTCCCTTCGTTATGCCTCTAGAAACTGGAGTAGCTTGTATTGTGTCCGTTATAGTGACTGGGGTGAAAGTATCCACCTTGGGCATAACAAAAATTACGGATACATGAGCACCAACAAAGGGTTGCTTTCGCCTTATTCACAATAGAGATTGAAAACATCAGCATATTGACTATATTGTTGAAAGATTTTCGTTTCATTTTAAGACTATTTTAATTGCTGATAACTGAAGAACGTGAAACACACCGGTACCTACGGACATTCATGAATACAATAAAATTATGCGGAAGGGAAAAAATTCTCCAATAAAACCAACCTTTTGTGGTAGCCCAATGGATATTTCAGGAAATTCCACTTTTTCCATCAGAGGATACATTTTCTGCCGCTTCATTGCTCTAAATTCCAATAAAATGCTTTTTATTATATTGTAATATCAATATTATTGAAACCCATACATTTTAATCATCGGAAGGGAACGCACTTTTGAAGAATTGTACTGCTCGATACGTCTTTATTTACAAGCATGCCTATTTCGAAGTGAGTCAAGTGGATTATTAGACTTTCACTAGGAAGTAATTGCTCCCGAACCATGAGTTTTGCCAAGAAATGGTATTGCTGTTTGAACTGGTCAAGTACTCGCACAAATAACGACTTGGTCTTTTCTCGGCAGACCACTGCATTCCTACATGTTGGCAGTATAAATTTGAGTAGCCTCCTGAATTAAATAAATACAATCATGTTTTAAAAATATTATAGAGACGGTCAGACAGCAAATTAGTTTTCCGGGAAGAGTGGACGAAAATATTTTTATTTTTTAAGCCAGACAAATATACAACCCTACCTTGTCATTGGTTTTAGATTTGAGGAGAGAGAGTTGAGAAGATCATCGTCAGTCCGGAAAGAAGTTTTTGTCTTGCTTTTGACAACATTGCCCTTTTGTTTGATCTTATTTTTCAGTGTATTTCGGAGAATTGGTAAAAACGACAGAGGAGCACTTTTCCACGAGTTTTCGCCGATATCCAACTTTTCACAAAAACAAGTAGGAGTGTACATATAAGCACGAGTCATGTTACATGAGAAAATTTCTAAGAAAGTTGTAATGAGGGAAAGGCAAAAAGCAAAACAGGATATTGAAGTTGAAGGAAACAAATTTCTTTTTTTTCTGCCTCCAACCACAGTCAACTTTCTTTTTACTGGATATGATTGTAAGAATAAGAAATGCTGGAGAATGCATGTGTGCTAACATCTCATCTGCTACTTCCACATAAACCCAGTTAAAAAATAAAGTTTTATACAAATGGCGATAAAAAATATCCTTTTTAGATGTGAAAATCAACAAATGGGACAATCTATAATGTTGATTTCAGCATTCACAAGAATATACATTACATGCGAATGATACAACAACAAAGTACACAAACCAGGGGAAAGTTTATGTAGGATGTAATGTATCAGGATAAAAAAATCAAGGTTGACGGTTCAATAATATATACCTTATATATTAGTTTTGGTGATATAATTAGTGGATTATTTACGAAGAACGAGTTCAGCCATTCCAGAAATAATCCAGCTAAGTACATAATAAGCTAGTTATTATTTTCGGATATCCATTATTGCCTATAGGATAACAAGCTACTATTTGAAGTTCATACCTAGATGTCATTTTGTTCGCGTCATTGATTGAGCTTTTATTTTCCCTGTTTGAAAATAGTTTTTTTTCTCCTTTCAATATCAAACTATACTGATCAGAAGAAATGCCAATTGAGTCAATTCTACTACGACCTGATTTAATCTTGTATAGGAAAAATCGTGTGATAACGTAAACTACATCATTATACCTACTTTCATTCAACATCTCTATCTATCTCACTGCTCTGTATTTAGTTGAAGGACTTTGGGAATTGGGATTACCTTCCTTTTGTATGTTAGGTATTATCGCCAAATATGGACATAATAATGTTACTATTATGACAAATGTACATACTTAAGTATATCTTGAAGAGCTCTGCTATATATTTGTTTGCAAACTGACTGTGTTTATGGGAGAGAGAAAGTAGGCATTTGTGAAAGTAATGGGATTGTACTGCAATATGTAAAAAGGAAAGTTTCAAGTATGAATACTAATGATAGCGTTGTTGGCGTAAAGGGTATATGCTTACCTCAGCAAAGCCTCGATGTCCGTGCTTTTCAAAGAAAACATCGAGAGCCTGGCTCACCTTGTCATTTCCTCTCAACCATTCAAGGGCTTTGTGAGGAGATACCTCTAAAAATTCCTCGGTGATGTGCTTGAGCTCTCCTCCATGCCTTATAATTTGATCTCCAAGCCGATCCATATCTTCAGGCATCTCTGCAGATTCCACGTTTGCGAAGACGGAGAGTAATTTTGACGCATCTTCGAATAAGCTGCTGTCCCATTCACTTGCTACGAAAACATGCAAAAAAAAGAAGGAGAAAGTGAAATTTTCTGGGTGGATATATCTATGTATGCACGCACACACCGAGTTTATAAAGCATTTCTACAAAGATGGAACCTCTAAACATCTATAATATGTAATAAAAACTGCTGACAATAATAATTGTGCATGTTTGGAACATTTCATACAGTGAGCAAACAGTCAGCACGAGGACACACTTTACACAGAGATATACATTTGGAATGTGGGTAGTGGGTGGGCTACAGAGAGAGGATATGGATATGTTCCCTGCAGAAGTACTTTCACTCAACTGTCATACTCTTTAACTTTTACGTAGTCATCCATAAATCGGTCATCCTTACTGGGGGGTCTTGTTCCAAAGCTACTGTTTTATTGTAATCGCAATCTAACTCAACAAAGATTCGCGTCTCATAGTCTCATATCCCCCTTTTCCTATAACAGGTCTACGTATTTGCGTAAGTTTTTATACAACATAAATTCAAGAGGATGCGAGTACCCAAGCGAAAAGTAGCCTACACATTCAAATATTTGCACACAGGTATATGTATTATTATAACTTACGTTTCTTTCCTTCTGACAAGAACAAAAACAGGAAAAATTGACTTCCTGAGCTGCTTGTGGTAGTGATCAGATGCGTTATGCAAGACTGTTACACAAAGAAAGAAAGAAAAGGATAAGTAGTATCTGCAGGTTTCATTCAATTTCAGTTTGCAACTTGAAACAAAAAAGTATATCACAGCAAACACACATAACATTTATATTATATGTAGACTAGAGTCTAGTCACTAGACTGAAAATCCAGTTGCATACTGTGTTGAAAAAGTATTGAAAAATACTCACATTGTAAACATGAATCAAATCTTTGGACATTTGTTGATGAACAATCTTGGAGTTTTGTGAAATGTTCGAGTAGTCCAATTTAAAGTTTCTGAACTCCCTATCCGTTTTCTCCGCCAAAGATTTGAAACTTCGGAACATCTAAAAAAGTATACATATGTGCGTCATTTGCATATAGTATCATTGTGCACATCTTTCCATACATTTCTGTATACTCCATTTTTTAAACAATCAATACAGTCAGTTTGTTGAGTCCATCTTACTTGTATAGTATGAAATAAATCTTTTAGCTTTTTATGTCCAGGGGATATACCCAATCGTTTGGCAGCAATCTTCCTTATTTCTTCATCAATCACTTGTCTTCCAAACACTGTTTGATCAATGCAAATAGTATTGGTGGTGATTTCCTCTTCGACCGAGGCGTACATTGTTTGGAACATGTTGATGTGAAGACGCTGCTGAAAAATCGGACAGGAACTGTTGATATATGGACTTAATGGAAACGGATGCCCTTTCCGTGAGTAAACTTGCTTTTGAACGGTAATGTCCAGACAGCGAGTAACTGTACACGAAATTGCATGAATCGCCTTCGGAAGAACTTCGCTGTTGCAAAACATATCAAGTAAAAAATATCTGGTTACACACAATTTGCCCCATTGTATCAATTCATTCATCTGTACGTCTACGCTACTAATTGCATTGGTCCATAGTCCAGACGCTGTCCAGACAGGATATGAGCAAAAAAAAATCGCAAAAATGGTGCAAAATGTGCCGCAATAGCGGTCAAGTAGAATTTGTAAAAAATTGTATACTCCGAACTTATAAGTTCATGGAATGGAACTTTGCAGTCTGCTATTATATAAGAATCAGTAATGTGATCACCCAGAATTGGCGGTTGTGAATCGATCCAGTTTGGTGCGAACGGCTGCGTCAAGTTCATGCAATATTTCAAAATCATCCCAGGCATCCAGTGCAGTTAAATTTCGACACTGAAGAATGAACGTTTGTCCAGTCTAATGGGAGTTATTACAGAAGAACAAAAAAGAAATGAGGATAAAAGCAGTGCCTCGTCTCAATATAAATGAGAAAACGCGATGTGCCATGAAATCGGATGAAAGGAGAGAGAGAGTAAAATAGCTTTTATCAATCAACGAAAAACAATTTGTGTAGATCGCTACTGGAGTGAAAGGCTGAAGAGGGATGGGATGATGATCGTGGCATTGGCACGGTATAATACTTAACGATTGCGATAGTATTTTGAGTTCCTGATATGAGGAGAAAGGGATATAGATTTTGATGATGGCACGCTATATCATACAAGGACAAAACGACAAGAGACAAGAACGCAACATCATTCCGGGTCATCTTTCTTGTTGTATTGGTCACTCGCGTACACCACCAATTCAATCCCCACTATCACCAAAATAATCTAGATTGCTTTTAGCATATAAAACAAGCATGTATTCATTTTACCTGATCAATTGCCCATTCAATATCAACGGGTTTATGGTGGCCCATGAATAACTCGATTTCGGCAGCGACAATCCCCAGCATTACTGCTGTATCCTCATCAAGACAAAATTGTTGGGATTCTTGGTGAGCCATACTAATTTCCACCGTGGAATTCCCATCCTTGTTGACAGCAGCAGCGTCTTCTTTCTCCGCTGTTGTGCAAATGATTTTCGTTCTCTTTTCTCCCAAAACTTTTTTCCCGATAGTCACGTCCGTCCACCATTTATTATTAGTGGAAGCCATAATGAACCCATTGTAAAAGTTTTCGGTACATTTTTCACTCTTTGTGCTCTCCCTACCATGCTCTTTTCCTTGTCGAATTAATGTAATGGTATCTGGATCGCAGGATCCTGAAACAACACTCTAGAGAGGAAAATGGAAGTCAGTAAGGATTCCGTGAGAAGAGAACAAGAATAACATCAAAATTACGCGCATAATGTTGAACGGAACATTATTATGTAATTCAAAAGTTAAAATATTAGGAAATGATCTAATATTTTGGGTGCATTGCATGTTCATTGTTATAATTTTACACAAAAACCAATCCCAATAGGTAGAGCTTAGAGACGTTCTGAATTGCATTATTCCAAACAAGTAAAAAGAATTCTTAATGACTTGGATCATCAGTTAGTCTGTAAAAAACCACTCACTTCTCCCAACCCGTAGTTGGCTGTGATGATCATCTCAAAAGGATTTCCAGTTCGGGGATCAGCAGTGAAAATTACCCCAGCTCTTGTGGCATCCACCATTTCTTGTATGACGACGCCCATCTCGCTTACAGCCGGTTGTCCGTGATTACTAGTGTAATACAAAAAGAGTTTTGGGAAGAGTTGGTAAAAATGGTGGAGAAAGCTCTGTAATGTACAAAATATGTCGTGGGAAAACTAAGCTTATTTTAAAAGCTTTCTTGTCCTCCTGTCCTTGTCATGCGGAAAATGCATTTTACCAAAGTCTCTCAAACAAATCATAGGTATGCAAGTGCCTATTTACATAGTCGCTAAAAGCGGCTTTGAATTTTTTTGAAAGCTCAAGACAGGCCAAACAAATAGACTTTACACATCATTTTCAGTCATCCAGTCAAGTGACTTAAACCGGATACAAGCAACATGAAAGACAAATCAAATCAAAGAGCTAAAAGCAGTCTGTTGTTGTGAGCACGACATCCAAATTGCTTGATGCCTGTCCTTACGCAAAAGAGCGTTAGAAAAGCGCTGATAGCGGAATAAGAAAAATAGCGGAGAAAGCAAGCATTGCACTTTGTACAAAGAAGGGAATTATCAGATTTTCTATTTTTAAAAGTTGACCATGCACTTAGCTTACAGGCGATATCCCACTGACTGGGCAGTGAACAATGATGCCCAGCACTCTACAGTTTTTCTCGAAACCAAGTCTTGAGAAACGCCAAGGAAAGTTTCATTTTGTCCTGCACAAGAGAGATCCGTCCCGTCCTCCAAAACTCCTGAAGACCTCACAGCAAATCTAATCTTGTTTCGATTTTCTTTCCCGAATATCTGTTCAATCCGCTGGGATATTAAAGTGGAAATCCTCTTCTCTGCATCACTACATTTTATCCTTTTCATTACCCTAGAGGAGAAAAAAATAGCTGCAGCTTCAGATGAGCAATAATACTGAAATTTGTATTTTGTATCGAGAATTTATATCTCGTTACTGCATGCACACTACTTTTCCTGTTCATTTACTCCATTTTATGTAGGTGGCCTCCATTTGATATAATTTTTCTTTCAAGTAACGGAAACAAATTTTCTGAAAAGCGTGAGGGGCGGAGAGAAAGTTGAACTTAAACGTTCAAAATTGTCACTCGGGTTAATGTTTATAGCCTGGCTATAAGAATGATAAAATTGGAAAAAATTGCAAACTACTTTGAAACACATCCGCATTGCCCCAGGGATAAAATAAACTTAGAAAACTGCAAGGCAGAGTTTTATTGCAAATAAACTGTATTTATTTACAGACGTGTACCTTTGTAAACTTTATTTTACTCGATTTAGCAACAAAATTCAGAACTGAACTGTCTACATAGTACAAAAAGTATACATGACCAGTTACAAGGAGCGAATCAGACAGCTCTCTCTCAACCTGAAAATATGGTGTAAATCCCATGAAATTGAATTCTTCTCCCTCATCCCTGGTTCCGTTTTACTACTTTTACTTTCTTGTCTATATCTGTACTCTCCAAAAACTATTTAAACAGCTATAAATTTATTTTACACTTGAAATGACTAGTTCCATCTAATAAATAATAGTCCATGCATCTATAATAATTATATAGTGTGTTTCTGGAGTATTTTTATGGTTAGTAAACAAATGATTACCAGCAGAGATCAACATAATTCACAATTAGCTACGTTAACCCATGTGGAAACATAATAATAGTATGATGTATGCACATATTCTTCATTATAGGTATCTATTAAAAATAACAATCCATGACACACTTACAATGAACATGCATCCTCCAGACTTTGGTTTTCGTGTGAAGTGGCACTGTTGAAAATATCCGCAAACTTTTCTAGATCTAATAATTCTCTGAATAAAGCGGTAGAGATGCAGAAGCCTCGAGCCGTTTTTACCTGTATATCAGACAGAGTAGAGATTTATCAAGCCTTATTATTTACAATACAGAAAAAACACTTATATAAACTCAAACGTGATTCGTGAGTTCCCCGGCATCCTAAAAATAAATAGTGCCTAATATTTTGCAGTAAAAAGAGAAACTAGTCCGGGAAAACTAGAATAGTGGTGGTAGCGGTGGTATACGTACTTTTGGCTGTAGTAATTTCAGTAATTTTCGTAAACTTTCTCTCGCATCAGACGAATTTAAATCTCCAAAATATTCTTTGAAATTGTTTACCAGAGTGGCAATCACATGTCGCCCGTCTACAAATTTTGTTTACAGAAACTGGCAAGTTTTTATCACTGGAAACTATTTGGAACCTCATGGTTTTAAAAGTTTCATGTTCTTGTGCGTACTTTCTAGTTTGAATGCGGACACAATGGTTATTATTAAATACTATTGTATCATGCTTATGATTCTCAATTTTAGCTTGCAAAATTACAAAACAAGTAAACTTCAAAGGTGTGTTCATTTTACGGGAAGATGAGGGAAAACGTTGGATTAAGATGGAAGGTAGTGTATACCATAGGCTTATGCAGTAGAGAAATGCTCGTTTTGTTTGGAATAGGGAAAGGCAATGGAAATTAAAGGACGTATTGTAAATAATTTTGATTATATCCTTTGTAGTTGCATAATTTGGATGCATTCATACCTGAGAATGGGAAAGCTTCTCAACGAAAGTTTGCAATTTTGCAAGAGAAGCCCCCTTTCCACCAACCAGGGGCACTCTGAGACAAGCCGGATGAGAAAACTCCAAGAAATAATCCTTTGCATCGCATTCGCAATCAGTGCAAGTATCCTTCCAAAGAGGCTTATCCCCGTTTCGATGATGTACGCAAACTTCTTGTGGTGAAAGCAATCCACATTTATGGTCTCCGCCTTCAATGTGATTTTCTAAACTTGTCATGCTTTCGTCCTTCTTTTTCTGAATGGCCGTGTTGCTGATTTTGCAAGTTTTAAGTACATCAGACTTTCGAATTAAGACACCATTTGCATTTTGTCCATTAATTGTCAACTTGAGATGCGTAATTTGAGACTCATTAGAGAGAATGGGAAGAGTTTACAGTCGACCATATTTCAACTTTTGATGTTCTCTTACCATCTGTGTAAATAAAATTTAACGAACCATTAAATCAACGCTACTTTCACTATCAAGTGCACTTTGGTGATACAAAAGCCGCAATAATAAAAGCGATTCTATATTAGAAATTATTTTGCAACTATTAAAAATTAATTGCCAGAAACCAAAAGCTAATAGCCACACTGTATCTCAATTAAAAGGATAAAATGTTTGTTTACCATAAATATTAAATAGCTTTGGTAAAGTTGTGTCGTTAAAGACGTGGTCAGGAGTACAGTCAATGTCCGTAATTAACGAACTGATATAAGAGGCCCACAGCATTCGTCCACCTGTCCATCCGTCTATTAAAACAAATTCAACATGGCTTTTGACAATTTTGATCCACTTCGCTTTCTTACTTCACAATATAAACTATAAAGTAGAAATTCATCATCATCATTCTCTGTCAAATCTTAAATACCGTTTACTGCAGAAAGCCAAAACCCATCTCCAGTGTCATCAATAGCAAAAAACTCCAGTCGTCTCACATTGTCCCGAAGAAAACTTTCCTTATTCCCTTTCTCGGGAAAAACATCTAGCATTGCAGTAAAGCCTAAGGAACTAATAATTTCTCGTTTTCTGAAGCCGTGAAGATATAGCCTATGCTGGACATTAGAATCATCCTGATGACCGTCATTAATATCGACATTTCCATGAAACGTTCCTATCTGTGAATATCCTTCTGGCACCAGTTTCCTTTAAGAATATCAATATTATTATTTTCTTGATGTTTTTTTCTTAGACTTCCCTTTCCTCTGTTTCTTGTTGCATGTAGTTGCACATAAAAGCAAGGCATATTGTTTACATTTTATACTAATAATTTGCATTTATGTGAAAAATAGTTGCTGTTAGCCATGTGACTTTTCATGGTTTTATGATTTGCTCAAATGCATTATGTATGCAAAGTAAAGTTATTATTATTTTTCTACTTCTATTGAATGCTGTTTCAGTAGAAAATGGGCTTACAATAGACTTGGCAGGCTTTCTCCGAAACGTTGACTGCAGCATAAGTGGTTGGCAAGCAAGTTTGCATTTCCATTCTTCCTATTGTCCACCGGACTTTCTAATGCTTTCCATCTGAGTGAATAAATGAAAGCACAAGTCATTCGTTGAAGTGGAAAGCGGTATGTACGTACAAAGTACATCAGTTGGAAGTGAAAGCAACATCATCATTCAATGTGCACATGCACACATATGTCTCAACTACACATAGGATGTCAAACATTTTCTTTTTAGAAATTTATAGCTCCATAAACTGTGTATAAGGTGTCTTGAGAAGGGACAAAATGTGTAACCTATTATAGGAATGTGAGGCAAATTGTACTATATATTATCTTTATATTGAGCAAGTACAAGAGTACGATACGGGGTTTAAGTAGAGAAAAGGACGTTGTTGCTGAAGACGTGCTCTTTGTACCACTCTGTCTAAGATATTTGCATATCAGCTTTTGTAAGCGAAAACGTAAACCTTGAGATGAATACGAATGGACAGGAATAAAATGACTTCTTGAGAAAGGAATTATGTACTTATATTCCAGAAGAAAAGAAATATCACAAGATTGCCGTAATAATAATAGTATAGTATAATGGGTATGCATATGGACGTATAGTTTACTTACAAAAAGTTGAACACCACATGAACCAGCTTTTCCTTCTTATTCTGCCTCGATGAAAATCTATACAAAAAGGGATTTTTGATGGTATTTCTTCTAATATAATATGCATAGATAAATGTATAATTTATATTTTATTGTATAACGCGTTAGAAAGTATATTAGACTTCTTCACTGCATTTAGCTTTCTGTTGTGTCATTGCTAGTGGCATAAAATGAATAAAATCTGTATGAAAGTCTTACGCCATGATCCCATTATACCAAATACGCCAAATCCTGAAAGGCTCTACCATCTCCATTTTCAAATTCCCCAGAGAGAAGTCACAAGCACTTGGCGTTTCCCCTTTGTAAGATACTGCAAAGGAATACATACGATCTAATAATGATAACGGATGAGTTTTTTAGGCAAGAAAATAATAACAATTACAGGAAATGAGATAAAAATGATCGTATCTTGTGCATGAATCGAAGAAAGAATAAAAATAAAAATAAGAAAATTCAAGGACGCTATCCAGACTCGAGCCAAGAGTCAAGTGATAGGTATTTACTACTACATAGGTACATACTTTGATATGAAGCGTCTTGCAAACTAATGAGAACATCGGCTTGTGTCGTATTATTAGGGAATCTTGTCATCTTTACGGATAATCCATTTCCTTCCTCGTCCGTGCCATAAATGATGTACTCATCTCTTAACTGTCTCGTTGTAAAAATAGATAAAATATCAAATTATGCTTGTATGGTTAGTCAGTATTAAAATGAGAATAATTACACTTAAGAATTAATGAGATGAAACTGCTCAATCTTTTATCATTATAAAGTAATTCGTGTCTCTCTGAAGATCCAATTAGATAATTACGTGATTTTCAAAAGCATAATGATAAAAACCATATTTCTACCTACAGCATCATTGGAAATCACAGCAGGTCTCTCCACTTGAATTTCTTGTTCATCGGCAATAATACCCGTTTCTGCAAAGTTCTTAGGCTCGAGGACAACCAGGCTTCCAAATTTCTGCGGAAGACCATTCATCCAATTCAAAATGGCCCTTTTGGACAGCCATAGCTTTAAAGCTGTGTAACAAAGAGTTCATAGCTGATTATACCTACTAACCCGGCCACTAATCGAGGAACGTGCACGTAACATGCAAATGATCCGGTATAAATGAAAGAAAGTTAATTAAATGCAAATTGGAAAAGCTGAGGTCGTCTCGGTCAGACGAGTCTTACGTTTTGGGAATATGTCCTGTGTAAACCTTACTCCCAGAAAGATCGCAGCCAAGAGTGCAGTGCAGATAAAAAGAAACATCTTTTCTTAATCCAATTTTGCACTTTCAGCGTTGAATATTTAATGGAGTTTGATATGGGGCAGAGTGAAATAGTGGAAACCAAAATTCGTAAAGAATTCCGATAATGACACTGTAGCAAAGTTTCACACGAGAATGGCGGTGCTGGAACTTGTATGGAACATGTTTGCATACAACATGCACCTCCCTTGTGCATGTAACTAATTCACAGTTATCAACAAGTTAACATTAACAATAAGTCACAGACACTTGTCCTAATTGAAATCATGAGTGTCGTGTGCACCTGCAAGAGGCAATCATTGTTCAACTTAACATTCTTCAATCAAGATGTTGTTTTCCGAATCAGCTAATATTTGTTACGATGATTCGTTATTGTAACACCACACTTTAATACTGCAGCAGCGTTATCTGACTTGGTTCACAATGTCAGTTTATATTTACCCTTTATCAGAGAGTGTAGATAACTCTTATCAAATTGGTCATGACACTCATATATTCAGATTCAAACTTGAGGATCATTGAAAAGTTTAAAGTTACATTTTATTGCGAGAATAGTCAACAGTACTGGTTAAGTGGCCAATTATATAATTGCATTTGATTTATATGCGTTTACCAGGGAAAGATAAGAGGATGAAAATCATGAGGTGGATGACATCCAACAATGTTCCATACTTAACCGTTATACATACAAACTTTCTAAAACTTTAAAAAGCTGTTATTTATTAAACCGTTTTTGTGTAAATGGTAATTCAATTAGGTATTCATTAAATAAAAAGAAACAATAGCAAATACACTAAACTTTAGTGACTAAAGTAGGTTGATAGAATGAGTGTTTTACACATAAATCAATTCTATTTGCTAAAATTTCCAAAATTGCGAATTCACTTTCAACAGGTTCGATACTTGCTTAGTATTTGCTTTACTACGAAATGCTATAAACTGAACCTGCTGTTATCCCATAAATATTATCCGGACCTTGCAAAAAAAACTGGCTTGCTAATTTCATTCCAGAGCTAGAGCCAATTACGTTTAGCTTTTCGTGAAATAAAAATTACACACGTGGGTATATGAAATAACACTATGATTCATTTCACATAAGTAATATGAAAATAACAAGAGCGCAATAGAGCAGTTCACATGAAAATTCATCAGTCCCATTTGTACACGTTAGGAAGGTATGATAGTTGAATAAAATAGATTGTTTACTGCTGAAAAACGCTGATGACAGTAATCATGATCATAGTAGCTCGTACGAAGGTCATTTTAGTTTAGAATTTTTACAGTATCGTTTGCCCAATGCACGCAAGATGTTAAAAAGATTTTTTGTTAGAATAGAATTTGCACATCATGTTTACACAGTATAACGCTTCATGTTAAACAAAGCATAATGCAAGCATACGAAGCACCATTAAGCTTTTATAAATGGAGTAATAGTGGTGATGTATCATTTTAGTCATCAATATCATAATACAACAAATATTGTATGGATCATTTCATATTACGGGGGAATAATAGCTTCTTCGTCTGATACAATTAAGCTTTAACGGGCGAAATTGATTTTCGAATTAAACATGAGTTGTTGTACTACACAAAATGTTTACGTTTTATGAATAATAAAATTTTCAGGTTTATTTTAAATGTACAGAACTTGGAATTCGACAGCATTTTGTACGCATAATGTTAGCGGAAATATAAAAACATCAATAAACGGCTAATATCATACGTACCACAGTATTATCTGTACACATCACATCACATTTGACTATTTCTTATGAATATTATAAAAATTGAAATTTACATATTAAAATCCTAATCCTATATAATTTATAAGTTTTCTGACTTGGATAATCGACTATTTATAATTACAAAGGTCAATAAAGTTTAAACTCGGTTCGCAAAGCTGTATTTACATGAGATAGTTAACCTTGAGCATTATTGGTCATTGACGACATTTCTGCTTCGGAGTCTGCTTGCTTTCCAATAAAAAATTTGCTCAGGGGCTGCACTCTAGGAAAATATCCATCGTTGTATACTTGGATCTTCATGCTGCCAGTAGTATCGCGAAAAGAAGAGGCGGAAGTATATTTCCTAAGTTGCACTTTACTATGACTTTTCTCCGCAACCAAACTGTCCATTCTTTTGCGACAAAACTGATTAGTAGCCGCTTCAAATCGTTCTGAGGACCGTTTAATCTCCTTAGACTCCAACTTTATTAATTCCTCCTTTGAAAGTTTGCTCCGTAGAAGGTGTACTTTTGAATCCCTATGGACAAACGATTGAGGCAGTGGCGGCGGTGGACCGACTTCGTTATCCACAGGTTTCGACGTATTGACATGAGAACATTGAATTTTCTCTGCGGAGGCCTAACACAATTAAAGGATTAACAACATTAGATTTAACTTATTATGAACTTAATTAGCCATTAAAGTGGCGAAAGCATAAAGCATCATCAAAAGCTATAAAATATGTGCATATGTGCATCATACAGAAGCCAAGTGAATGAATGTACAAAACCGTATTACCTTGTTAGCGACTTCCGTGAAAGATGTTAGAATCACCGTTCTTTTCTCCTTCGGTGCAGTAATGGAGAAATTTCCTGCGGACGCATTTCTGCCATACTTTGTAAATTTCAGCATTCTGCTAGGCGTACCTTAGTGTTCAATCTAGTTAATTCTTTGCTTCCTCTCTCGTGCACGGACGGAGATGCCACAACCCACAACAGTGAGGAGTTGCCGAAAATTGCTACAAAAAAGTATATTAAAACCTCTTTAATTAAAATCCAAATTATAACGATGACTTTGTCATTCAGCGAGGGGTGCACGTAAATACTGTCACTACATCACTGTTGACGTTGGGTGTATTTGCCCAGGGCCACAGATACAATATTAATGTAGTAATAAGAATAATAGGTCTAATGAAGCTAACTTCATTAGTTAAAAATTGTCTAACTCATTTAAAAAAAACAAAAATTACTAAATGTTTGGAGTGTCTCACGTTCACCCGAAAACGGCTGCTTTGAAAATATAGCTCTAATACAAAAACTTATTTTAATAAACTAAATCTTGTGATTAAAAAGTAATTTCAAACTGCATAATATATTCAAGTGATTAAAGAAAAATTTAAAATCGCACATTGGAAGCGCACGCCACAAAACCAAGATTA
>JAHZMV010003775.1:0-12121 GCA_027743765.1 Coecobrya sp. COE2
TTTGATATTTTGAAATTTACGCAAATGTTTTTTGTAGAAAGTTTGCGGCGATGAATAGTCCCTGGAAAGTTTGCAAGAAAAGTTTTTCAAGCTACCCCCAGAAACTTTAGGAAATGTTATGGATTATTGAAAGAACATACACTCCTCTACAATTAAACATTCTGGGGATCATTTTAAGCATATGAAATCCATTAACAAAAGAAAACTGTAGTTTTGTCAAGCAACTTAAAATGTAAAAATAAACTATGAATCAACCTCTGTAGTCAATGCCATAGCATTAAACCCAAGTGACTACAGTGAATCATACTTTTAATTTCCGTGCAATTTGTTTGCCATTTTATTATAACCTTAAATGTTTATTGTACACTAAGTTTAAATCCACCCGAGAAATTGTAACCTTCAATTTAATATGACATCATTTCCGGTCAATTATTTTTAATCACAAGGTTCAAGAAACAATTACATTTGTCCATTTCTCTTGAAGGGTAAACCCCTATTGAATATATCCAAAAGCATAGTGCATTTTGTCAAACCGATTATCTACCTAATTTTGGATTTTAAAAAATTTACCCAAAGCTTAAATTATATCTCTGTGTTCGTCATTTATAGCAGTCTGTAATTTTCATACCAGAATAAAAGGCTTTAAAACGAAAACTTACACACATTTCCCCCGAACCAAAATCATTACCTTGACGCATGGGTAAATCATCTTATAACTCAGTCTTCTGCTGTCTGTTATACTTATACCATAATGGCAACTCCACTGCTATGGAAGTCATATAACCTATACAATAAATTATTTGGCACTCTTTTCTGCCGTTATTGTGTACACATAGATCCCTCAAACGAACGTATTCGTATAAATAAATTTAACTTGAGGTTGTTACCATTCTATATTGGATTACTACTCTCTATTAAAACTACAATAATTTGTTGGTTCATTACGCTAAAGTATATTTCCAAGTGGGATCCACCTCCATTATCCATGGCCTTGTTTTATTTGGAAATTGGATGCTATATATTTACCACAATAATGTTTTCTTGCATAGCACTAATTTATTCTGACAGTTTGGAAGAATATTTTACAAAATTATACGCTTTCGATAGAAAGCTAAGACGTGACAGGAGTGCAATTGGATATTCAATGAGGTTGAAATCTAATTCTTTACTGCTTGCAGGTAAGCAATCACCATTCCTGATTTCAAGAAAGTACAAACATAGGAACAATGTATTTGTGCGTAAATATTATACCCATATTTTGTTTGAAATTTAGAATTTAAAAAGGTTTTAAAAGGAGACCCATCTTTTGATCAATTGGGCGTCACACTATACGTTATAGTTTGGTTTGTATTCTGGAGCGTAATTTTCATCCCATTCATTCTACTTTTTGCAAATATGGACCCAGCATACGTATTATTTCCGAAGGAACTTGCAAGTTTACCCGGTTTCATTCTTAGACTCTTTGTGTTTCAATGGACATCAATAGAAACTGCTAGATCTGCGGTTGTGCTTTTCCTACTGTTTGTTCCTGTTTATAATATTTACTCAAATTGTCTTTGTATTTTACGAAAAATGCCTCTGAACCAGAGAACAATTCAACTTTATGCAGAACTGCAATGCATAAATCAGGTTTGTGAGACGTATTATTTCCGAAGGAACTTGCAAGTTTACCCGGTTTCTTTCTTAGACTTTTTGTGTTTCAATGGACATCAATGGAAACTGCTAGGTCTGCGGTTGTGCTTTTTCTACTGTTTGTCCCTGTTTATAATATATACTCAAATTGTCTTTGTATTTTACGAAAAATGCCTCTCAACCACAGAACAGTTCAACTTTATGCAGAACTGCAATGCATAAATCAGGTTTGTGAGCAACCTCAGCGATATGCAGCTGCTGTTCTAATGGCAATGGTGTTTCTTAATGGGATTGTCGGAATCTGGATAATAGTTCGAGGCTGGAACTTTCTACCAATTTATATTTATATTTTTATGTGCTTGCTAACCATGGCTTTATTAGTGGCGTGTAATCAAATTTTACCAAAGTTGGTGGAATGTCATCTAATAAGTAAGGATATTATTGGGGTGCAGTGGATTTTAAAATTGGTTCCATTTGTGCAACAAAATGGTGATTTTGAAGATGTTACTAAATATAATCATTACAAGTCACGGATTTTTCGGAAGTTGGTTAAGGCACAGCGACCAATCACTATTTATTATGGAAGCGCTGCTTATGATAAGGATACAAAGACAAATTACTATCAAAATATTCTGATTAATTCTGCTAACATAATGCTTTTATCCATGAGAACTAATTAAGTTTAGGTGTTAGTTAATTTGTTTGGAACAAGCTATCTCTAAGTAGACGCCAACAAAGTAACCGACATATAATATTGCAACGCATGTATTATAGCTTTCGGCAAATCATGATATTTTTAGACAATCTTAATAAATTTAAATTTAATAATTTATGGTATGCAAGAAAGGGAAATGAAAAATTAATTTTTAATAGGTACATTATTTAAACTTGAAATCAAATTTACTATATTCAGAAAATCATTATTTAAAGTATAAGATAAGCATTAGACAAATTTAGTAAACATAAAAATGAATATAACCAATAAAATATTCCAAAAGTTCATTTCATATTTTTTTGCACCATTTGGATCAGGGTCAGTAGCACCAGTTGTTGTTGGGTTTTCAGTTGTGCTTGTAGTTTTGCTTGTAACTTTGGTCGTGGTGGTATCAGAGACTGTGCTACTATTTGGATCAGTAGTAGGACTTGTTACTAATTCAGTGGTTGGCTCCGTGGTTTCCTCAGTAGTCGGTTCAGTAGTTGCTTGAGTAGTCGTTTCAAACTTTTTGCAGTATTCTTCATACTGCTTTTTGCAAGTGCAAGTTTTTGTACCAAAATCGCAATATTGCTCTTCATTATTATCCGGCCTTGAGCACTGCCTAGATTCTGTGCATTTCTCGCCCAAACCAACACTGTTTGCTATACAGTTTGTTTTATCATTATTCTCCATGTATTTCAAAGGACAAACACAAGTATGATTATCAGCATCGCATATCATAGCCCCATCCAATCCAGCGCTAGCCATACACTGCTTACTTGATTGGCATGGTAAGCCATACTCCGTTTTTTCGTAGCAGACACCATTATAATCTCTGTGAGATTCAAGTGGACAACGGCACCTGTGTATGGTCTCTTTCTTTCCAGTTTGATCCAAAACGCACGATAAAGGGAGATCAATTACCGACGATGATTTATGAAAGCATTGTGCATTTATTGAACATATGTCACCTGGATAAGCCTTTGGATAACATTTCTGGTTGTACAAAATTGTGTCATCTTTACACCGGCAAAAATTGTTCACACATTCCGAATTTTCTCCAAGCCCGTTAGTACACTGAGTATCCTCTAGGCATTGGCTATTCGCATCGAATTGAATCTAAATATTTAAAAAAACATATGTTTTAAAAACCTAGCAATTTCTTATTTAAATAGTACTAAATTTTACATACATCAAGACAAGTGTTTCGAAATTTGGTCGCCTCCACAGAACCGTTTGAACATTTGCAGGTTCCCACGCCGTCCCCTATTTTATCCAGCTCGCACCAACTATTTTTAACCAGGCATTGACTTGTCACGTAGCAAGGATCATGCAAATTTGTTAGCTTAGGTACACACCCCATGGCAGTTTCATTCACCACGAATGAGTCACTTGTGCACTCACATGTTTTAGAATCCTCCACACATCTTGTGTTTGGCAAAGTTAGGCATTCTATCGGTTCATTTTCACAAGAATCTCCAACTTTCCGGGCACCTGCAATACATAAGCTGGGATTTTTCTGTGACTGAACATGACCCGTCCCACAAACGCATTTCCCTTCTCCCTTGGAACACACCGCGTACGGAATATTTTTACAAGCATGTCCGCCATATCCATCGTTACAGGTTTCTCCTAAACGTTCTGGAAGTCGGACACAAATAGGAAGATAGAAACTGTAATCCACTTCAGAAGCTCCTGAAATACATTGACAAGCTCCGCTTGAACAGTGACTCAGATTTCCAAAATCCCCTGACGTACATTGAATGTCGGTAACACATTTATCTCCAATGTTATCTGCTAACGGCACACAAGAAACAATTCCTGCGGAGCCAATACCTTCGCAGTCTTGCGCTAGAGACGTGTATGGAATGTGGTCATATAGACAGGTACACCGATTACGATTGCAGTAGGAGTTGACGGTAAGACAGTCCTCGTTTCTTACACATGGATCGTCTAACTCAGCTCGCCAACCAAAATCACCAGCAGCAGAGGTGCAGAGAATCACCAATGAAAAGGTGAGAACTTGAGCTAAGTTGCCAACTCTTATTTTGCCGAAAATTATTTAGGACGTGTAGTCAAGCTAGTTGGTTTCACGACTGTGAAACCTGTCATGTATGATTATCATATGGATGAACGAAAAATGAACAAATATGAAGCTTATCTCAAATATGGAATCAGATAGATGCAAAACCCGAAAATCATTTTTTTTATTTTATCGTATACGTGCGAGCTAAACTGTTAACGTCAGCAGTTATATAACATGTCAATCAATTTATTTATTACGCAAGTTTGGTTTCGTTACCTACAGGACAAGTAACACGAAAAATACATTTTTGGATCATACATATTGCATAATAATTATCACTCCACGTCGTCGTCCAGTTGACAGGCGGATCGATCTCTGGACGGTTTATAGTTATCATCGCATTTACATCTGTTACTCTTGTTATCGCAAAGAGCAGGTCCAGATATTCCAAGTCTGCACTCATAATCCAGCTTACATGGGTCGCTAATGAGTCCCATTTTCTTGTAACAAATTCCCTGGTAATCCATCATGTCCTCACCTTTACATTTGCAAATACCCCCATTGTTAAATACACATTCGGTAGTGCTGTTTGAGCCATTAGCGTCAACACAATGGGTATCATAAACGCACACTCCGCCAAGTGGAATCAAAGGGAAACATTTACCCCAGCTACCATAGTAACTGCCGTCTGAACCAAAACCTTGTTTACATTGACATGTCATGTTGTGGCTGCTGCTACATTCCGCATTTTTCCCTAAGTAGCTAGTACATTCCACATTTTCGGTGCATGGTCCTCCCAATAACCTAACCTCCTGAAATGTACAATTCATGAAATAAAATTTTTAAAAACGGCAATTAACTTTTTCAAATATTTTTGATTACCTCGATGCATGTGTTTGGCGTGCGCTCAGATAATACGAAATTACGATCACATTGGCAATATCCTTGAAAAAAATATTCAGTTTGGTAGCATCGGCTGTTTTCAGGTTGACATTGCCCACTAACATAACAATGTGAGTTGAGTTGGAATCTCTTTGGAACGCAATGTCTGTAATCTGTGGTATAGGGTACGTGGGTGGTTTCGTTACAAACGCACGTTTTTGATACCGGGTGGCAGTATGAATCAGTAATCTTGTTGCATTGCTCAGGAATAATGTCACATGTTTGATTTAGCTTGTCCGTTGCAGGTGCACATTGAGTATTGTCGGGTGATCTAACGTGGTTTTTGGAACACTGGCAACGAAAAGAATCATGCTCGCTGGAATACTCAGTGCATAATGCTCCCGGTGTCCTGCATTGTGAATGACATTTGTCACAGGACTCTCCAAGATTTTTCAGTGGAAGACATTGCCTGTACAAACCAAAATTTCTTTCACAGAAAGCTGATGTAGAAGAACACTCGCATGTTAACCCATTATCTGAATTCCGGACACAACTGCTCAGATTTCCAAATGCTGCCGAACACTGTACGTTATTTTCACACGGAGCCCCTTCATATTTTGCTATCGGCAGACAAGTGAAACTGTTGGGATCGCTTGGATTACTCTGAACGGCTACATAGTCATGCTGACAGATACAAACGCCAACGCCACAGTGTATTTTTTCCTGAAAATCACAGTGGGAATTTGGAATTTTACAGGTGGAATTATTGACGCATTCCACTGGAGGAAGCTGAGGGATAACATTTGCAGTTGAGGAAACTTGGATAAGGGCTGCATGCAGCAGCAAAAATGCATCTATATGATTCATTCTTGAAATTTTTAGAAATCAATGTGTTCAGTGTAATGAGATTGATGACCCAATTGAAACTGGGATGATATTCAAATGAACGTAACATATTAAGTATATGAATGCTCCATGATGCGAGATAAGATGTCAAAGCTTTAATGGACAGTGGATGGAGATGGGCTAGATAAATGTTATCGGTGATGATGTGTTATCTTTTATTTAACTTCATATATTGGTTGACTTTTTGCTATTCATATTTTAGAATAAATACAATAAAAAGTTTTCATGAATGAACTAGAATCGATTTATTAATTTTGTGTTTATCTTAATATTTACAAGTTTCCTGTCACCTTCATTCCTTTCAATAATAATACTTTACAATTTTTATTACAGACCAGAGTAAAACAAGTAGACTCTTCCACAGAAACAAATCCATTTTTCCTGAACCATTCGATTGTGTTGTTGTACGAAAACCGGCCCTCCTGCAGCTCCACCAATCAGTGGTTTCATATCCCTTCTTGCAAATGCAAGTTTTACTAATAAAATCACATAACTGATTTGGGTCAGAATCACATTGCTTTGACACCACACATCTTTGTCTAAGGCCAACATTTTCTTGAATGCATGTCGACCCATCAGGGCTTAACATGTAATTTCTTGGACAGCCACAAACATTTGCTCCATTATCACATACTAGCATACCATCAACACCTGCACTTGCCATGCATTGCTCGTTAGAATGGCACCCCAATCCATACCCAGTTTTTTTGTAGCAGATACCTAAGTATTCTCGGGGGGTTTCAGGTGGACAGCGGCATTTTTAAATTGTTCCATTTTTTGCTGGTTGGTCCATTACACAAGATAAAGGTATAATAGACGGAGGTTCAGTGGTATTGTAAAAACATTGCTCATTAACCGTGCATCTCTCGCCTATGGATGCCCTTGGATAGCAGTTTGAGTTGTGCAGTATTCCGTTATTTTTGCACTTACATAGACCTTGGAGACATGCAGAATTTTCCCCTATTCCTGCTGTGCATTGTATGTCTTCAACGCATTGTGTATCTACATCATAGTTTATCTGGAAAAAAATAGTAAATTTATTTTTTTGTAAATTTTGCTCAAAAATTATTACAGATTATAAAAAATATGCTAATACCTTAAAACACATGTTTGGGTATTTTACTAATTCCACAGAACCTTTAGAACATTTACATGTTTGGTTACCGCCACCCATATTATCACCAGTACACAAGCTGTACGGAATTTCACATTGGGCATTTACGGAGCATGACGTCCCAAATGTTTTTATTGACGCTACGCATCCTGTTTTATTTTCGTTCTCTACATAGGTTTTGTTCAATTCTTTCATACAAAGGCATTTGCTTAACACATTGCTACAAAACGTATTTCGTAAGTTTGCGCATTGTAAAGGATCTTCACACGACTCTCCCACTCGTTTTGTTTCCAAAAGACATTTCTTTGGATTTAAATAGGATTGAACTCGACCAGATTGACAAATACATTTACCGGTTAATGGTGAACATTGTGAAAATGGAATATTTCTGCAGGAGGCACCTCCGTAGCGCACGTCACAAGAATCTCCAATTGTTTCGGCAAGTTTGACACAAATATCCAGGTCTGTCGTAAGGGCTAAATCGTCTTCTGTTGCTGAAGGTAGACACTGGCAGGTTCCATTTGAACAGTGACTCAGCTTACCCCAACGACCAGTAGTACACTGAACATCAACAATACACTTATCTCCTACCCGGTTTGATAATGGTAAGCAGGAAACCGTTCGTGCAGATCCTGCCGACTCGCAGTCACTGGAACTTGAAATGTACTCGGTATAATCTGGCAGACAACGACATTTGGCCCTAGGAGTTCCAAGCTCTGCGCAGTAAGAGTTTGGAGTTGTACAGTTTTGATCATTTGTGCAAGTTTGATTTATTCCAGCGAATTTGTAAATTTCAAAATTAGACGAAAAGCCATAAGAGCTGTAAACTAGCGCCGGCAATATTGTGACCACGCAAAATAAATTCATTAGTCTCATTTTTTCCAAAAAAACAATACGGTTTGAAGCTTTGAAAAATTAAGTCAGTTAGACTTCACGCTCTAGCGAGGAATAACTCAAAACCATTTGTGTGATTCACATGATGAAAGCTTATTACGTTATGAAATATATCGAGTGAAACATATCTGATTAACTGTCAGATAATAAGAATACAACATACATCCTGTGCATTTTATCTAACTCTACGGCGTAAACGTTCAACCACTTACATCAGCATGAATAGAAAAAATATTGCTTTTACTTTATTGGATTACATATTTACCCATTTTATTAAATGCACAAATTGAAATAAATACATTTTTGTTTTAAGTAAACTTAACATAATTTTACAAGGTTAAATGTAAGTCATAACTTTCGTATGTCAAGAGTTGATGGATCACCCAATCACATCATTGATAAAACACTCAGACTTATCGGGTGACGCAAAATGGTATTCATCGCATTTACAAGTTTTACTTTCATAATCACAAAAAATAGGTCCAGATATACCCAGTTGACATTCAAAGTCAAAGTCACATGCTTCTCCAATGAGTCGATTTTTGTAGCAAAGGCCGTTGTAGTCCGTCATATCCTCACCCTTGCATATGCATGTTCCACCATCTTCACGGGATACCAATCCATAGCACTCCGTTACGCCATTTGAGCCATTTGCATCCACACAGTGCCCATGGTAAAAGCACTTGCCACCAAGAGGTACCAATGGAAAGCATATTCCCCATTTACCGTAATATTGCCCGTCTGAATGGAACCCATGTTTGCATTGACAGGTCATACCTTTGGTGCCGCTGCATTCTGAATTTTCTCCCATGTATCGGGTACACTGAAGATCTTCTGTGCATGGCTCTCCAACATTTGTATTTTCCTGAGTTACTTACCTTGAGGCATTTGTTTGGTATTCGCTCCGACATAAAATACCCCGTTATACATCGACATATTCCTTCCGTATAACCGCTATCCGGTTGAGGGTCACAATAACTGTTTTCAATTGCGCATTGTGAATTCAGCAGACATTTTGAATTGAGTTGGAATTTCTTTTGAAGACAATAGATTACGTCGCCAGTACTAGGTGCATGAGTTGTTTCATTACAGAAACATGTTTTCAAATCTGGGTCACATATTGTTTCCGGTATAAACTGACACTGCTCCTGAATTTCACAGCTTTCGTTGTATTTTTGGGTTATGGGTAGGCATCGGGAGTTGTCATTGGAGCTGATATAGTCAGCATTGCACTGACATCTTAAAGGCTCCTCCATGTAAACGGAAGACATACAGGAAGAATTTGCAATGTGGCTACATTGGTGACTACAATGGGCATCACAGGACTCGCCAAGTTGTCGAAGTGGACGACATTGTTTCTGGAAGTTGCCACTTTCTTCGCAAAATGCGGCTTCAGGTTTACATTGACAAATTTTCTCATTTGTGTTGGGAAGACACACACTTAAAATGCCAAAGGAATCTGTACACTGGGTATCGTGTTCACATAAATCTCCAATATTTTCTACTTTTTCTAAGCATGCGTATCGGTTGGGATGTGATGGATCAATCTGAACGGCTACGTGTGTCGGCTGGCAAGCACATATGCTGACGTTACAGTGTTGCATTTCTTGATCATCACAAAACGAATTTGCTAATTGACAAGTATTGTTGTTACTACACTTTACAATAGGAAGATTTGCTGCTAAATCATATGAAACGGAACCTTGCAGAACCGCTGCAAAGAGCGTAAAAATTGTAGTAATATGCTTCATGTTGATAGTGAGTTGAAGCTCAACGAAGACTGGGCTTGTGAGAAATTTTGCTGGGATATACTCTGTAGACAAAATGTATCTCCAAATGTTCAAACTGATTAATTGATAGTGCTTTAACTGATAACACCTTCGAATGAGTGCATATATTGCGAGATATTCTCATACTATGTCAAATCAAATCAATAAATTTGCCAGACTCGGGCATACATAACCTGTCGCCCTAATACTGAAATATAGAATAAACGATTCATGTACTTGTACTTTTCTGTGAACAAACTATAAAGAATAGAAAATAAATAGCGTGACAAATTTTGCATGCGAATTGCTTAAACGCAAATGGGTTTATCCACTCAATTCTTTTTGCAAAAAACTATTATCGGTTGGCATTAACTAAGGGTTAAGCATCTAATTATAAAACTCCGTCACATTTAATATCACTAGGTGATTAAAAATGGCGTTCATAACGGTTATTCCTGATGCTCGCCAACACTCTTGATGATATCAAACCATAGATAATCTTTCAAATGACTTTTGTTTAATTTAGTAGTATAGACTTCCCTCTTGCCGACAGTGTCCAAACGGTTTGTTTCCTATTTCTTGCGGGATATTGGGAGCGATTTCATAAATTTGGACAATATTGAAACAATTGCAATTTATGACTTTCGTCACGCTGGCTGGAAAATTATTCATTCCATGAGTACATACCTAGAGTGGCGGGCAAACATGAAGAATAGGGATTCTAAATTGGGATTTTCATTTCAAATGCCTGTGAAATCTACACAGTGTCGCACAAATTGATATTGGTTAGCAAATTCAGGTCGTAAGAAATTCTAAGTATCTCTGTGAGCCCAAATATTTATTCCGTTGTACGTTGTTCTGGATCAGGGAAATGTAAATCTCATCATCAATAATTAACCTATTTATTACGTAATTTTGTTGCCAGAACCCCTCAGTTGCGACACCCTACAAAGGTCCAAAAGCAAGTAAGGCTTCCTGAAATTTGCGTTCAAGGAATCTGGAAGGTGGTTTATATTATGCAAAAGAGATTTTTCCTCTATCTATTTTTATGTTGTTTAACCGCTTATTTACATTTGTCAGGCTATTTATCATCTATGCTTTAATTTTAACTTGGAACAAAGTACAGAAACATAAATTTGCATGACGTTATTTAATGTCCACGTATGTATTATCAGAATATAAGTATACCCGCTTAATTCAGAATGATTAGGTAGAGAAATCAATTGCGCTACTTTTTGCATATGTCTTTCCGACAGTCAACCCGATATTTTGAAAACTGTAAACGATATCTAAATTCGGTTTCCACTATTCAATATCTGGTTATCATAACTCTTCCTGGTACAATTAAAAACCAAATGGACCCCTGCGACCGCTAAAAACCGCTACAATTTTTTTTTTAAATTGGAAATATCATGTGGTAAGAAGAATATGATTCAATCCGTCTTTGTATATAAAAGATATATGAACTCATTTGAATATTACGGTTGCAGTTTAGCGGTAATTTCAATTTTATTGGCGTGACTTGAGACAATGCTGGAAATCACGGGTGGGTCTAACCTATAAATGCTGATGTAATATCACCATAGGTACCTTTCGCCACTTTTGTATATTTGATTGTCCGATTTATTATTATTTATTGGTTCTTCAGCCACATCATAGAATAACATCAAAGGATATCCTTAAAAGTCGTGTAACTTCAGTTCAAACATTAAAATATAGTTTCAAGCATCTCCTGAAATTAGCTTTTAGTTTTTGCTAAGATATTTTCTCCGTCCAGCCGTTCCAATTTCTCTCCAATCTCGCCAGAAACACTCCACCTCCAAATTTAATCAAATTTCTTGCTGTTAACAACTACATCATAATTCTAGCGTGCCCTGATAAGATAATGAGAAATTGTATCTGCGCTAGGATTTGCACTAAAAGTAAGTAATATTTGGGGTAAGATAGAATTTGTTTTACACGTAACGTTGAACCTGGAAAGATCACAAGAGACTACATCGCAACGGCTATGGTCAACACTAGTTGGATATAACATAGATAAACTTTTACATGAAATCAAATACGTTACAAATAGTGTCGGGTGATTACCTGGTCGAGCTTACAAAAGCAGACTGCAACGTCAAAGTGTAATTTTCTTGAAAATCGCAATATGAATAATGAATTTTACAGGTGGAATCATTCAACCATTCCACGGGAGGAATCTG
>JAHZMV010003776.1:0-11341 GCA_027743765.1 Coecobrya sp. COE2
TTTACTTTCAGATCTAGCACGTAGTTATTTTTATTATTTACCTGTTAACTTAATAAAATTAATTTATGAACACCAACTCCATATACTACTTTGCTGTTGTAATTGGCTTCGCTAACTAAATCTTTGTGAAAGGTGACGCAGTATGATTTGTATGGAAGTGGGAATAATAAACAAGAGAAAGAATTTGTTTTTCAACCGTACCATGAAAATATTACTTCCGATTAATACCGAACTGCAAGCTGTTATTCAAACCGAAGTTCACACAGGCTGTCAATACAAACTTACTTAAGCATTGCTTGCCTTATTTATTAATTAACTGCGCACTACTTTCCTCTCTTTACTTTTTAATGGGTGACAGGATAGGGATGTAGTCCAAATGATTTCTAAGAGATGATTTGTATCAACGGTCGACTTTCTCAACTCACTCATCTCACTACTGAAAGCATGATTCATTCATTGTCATTATTGAGTTTATCTATTTGTCGTTTACACCAGAAAGACTCCGCTATGGTCCAAAGTTTGCTAAGAAGAATTGAATTGTCGAATTTAATAAAACTTTTGACTATAATGGCATCCATTTTTTCTTCGCGTTTATTGACTTTGAACAGAATAAAATAGTTACCAATCTCTTTTCCACATATGTATCATTATTTTCTATCTAGTATGAATAGCCCTGACTAACTTGAATGTTGAATCATTTCAACTTCTGCCGTTTTCTGGAAAAGTCTACATGGAACATTTATAAAAGGCAACGGTAGCAAGCAGTTCTTACCAAATATCTCTATCAAATACATCGCAACATTAATAAGAGATTCTCCAACCATGAAAACATTGAAAAGTTGAAAGTTTTTTTTTTAGTTTTTCTACCAACAATCAACTCACTTAAGATCCGTCGTGGTTCAATAATAGGTTGGCTTGTAAATGTTGTTTTTTGTGTTCTCTTGATAGGGACGAATCGTGATGTGTCGACTAACAAAGTCGTGAACGAGAACACGGAAATAAAAGGCAAAACTAAAGGGAGTAGGAACAGCATAAGAACTTTAGTTTCTTGTCTTTTTAGTTAGAAATTAGTTGCGTTAGTACGATTGCGGACCCTATAAGCGTTAGTACGATTGGTTAAAATGTCGCAGAGCTGCTAATGCCGAATGAATCAGTTAAAAATTAATCCCTACAACGCTTTTCATTAAGAAATGACCTGTCTACGGCACGTGCTTCTACAGAACACAATAAATCACTTTAGTGGCTGGCGTCAAGATTATTTTTAACAGTTAATTTATTTATTTCATACACGAAACAATTAACTCAGCAATTTTTACAACAATTAATTTTTGTATACACGAAATTATATTTTAAGTTACAATTTTGCAATTTATCCATTCCATTCACCATCATAATTTTCCTCTTGCTCTTGTTCGCTGCCAACTTGTCTCCCTCAACACTGCAGTCAAATGCATCCACAACATTCCACAGCACATATTTTACATTTTAAACTTAACAGTTAAAATAATTTTTCATGGGGCATTATGCCACAAAATATACATACATTTTAAAAATACACAACAATATTATGAACAAAGAATTAATATTTTTTCCACACAGCATAAACCGATCAATCTTTTCTCTGACTTTTATGTCACCTTTGTCAATTCTCAAGGGTGGTACTTTGGGAGAGATAAGCGAAATAGGTATATGTAAATAAATTGTTACAGTGTTTAAAAATAAGCAAACAATATTCGGAAAACATTTTAATATTTATTCATTAAATTGGGGGGAATAAACGTGTTGAAAGTGGAGCCCGGTTTCCGTTTAATGTCCAAAATGTCATAAACACAGCCCACTGTCGTCAGTAGGTTTCCAAAATGTTATATAAACGGATAACGATGGCATACATAATGGAGAAAATTTGTCCCATATTGTCGTAATATACATATATCTATGGTCTGCTGGTCTATCCCAACCCAATGTATATTTAGATATGAGACAAATAATAATTGACCTGCCAACCCGTCAAGTTTTCGTATTAGCCAAATTGAAAAACAATTGCAAAAGGAGAAAACTTTCTGCACATATCGAATTTACGTCAAACCTCTGACAACTTTTATTTTTGCCTGGAAATTTTCAGACGAAATAAACCATTCGGTAGTGGTGGGACGTGGTAACGAAGATATAAGGTAGTCACGGATAAATTACACCGATCCAATATTTTGCCATGTTGGTGATGATTGAATTGGTTGGTTTGTGAACGTCGATCTGTCGAATTTGCAGACATAGACATGTTCCTTTCATTATTTTATTTCATCAGTGAATTACACAATGTATCGAGCTCCATTTGGCCGTGTCTCCAAATTTCAGCTCTGGCCTGACGATTACAACAATAAAAAAAGTAGTACATGGCAAAATTCCTTGTATGTAATTGTCAACCGACGGACCGAACAGTTCTGCTGGGGTGGTTTTGTCGTTATCTGTAGTTAGATTGCTGTAGTACTACAACCATAATTCATGAAATTTCAACGAAAAATGTCACTGTTCTACGAAAAACTTTTCATTTTCCATATAGCCGCATGTCTTGGGATTGTCCATTTAAAAATGTACGCACAAAAGGACTCTGATGAAGTTCTCACTTAAAATATGCAAAAGGTCATTCAACGTTTGTCCTTCATTTATAATAATGGACAAACCTTGTTACTTTACGTTTCCTTCTGGTGTAAAAAAATTCTTCTTTCCTTTTCCAAATTCATGCTTTCTTCTGCCCTTTCTTTTTATGTTTTCCTTTTTCAATGATCAATATATCATAACACATATATGAAAAATTATCCCAGTAAACAAACAGGTTTTGCATTTTCTCTGGAATGTTCTCATTCTTTCTCGAGAAAACATTTAGCACTATTGTTTACGCAGTGTGCGCAGGGCCATGATTATATTCAGCAATGTACATATAGAATTGTGATGTACACAATTTAGTTGGTTGCTTAAACAAGCTATTACCATATACATCGTGCCACGTCATAAAGCAAGTCGCATTTTCTGATTTCGCACAACGCAAACCCAGCTTATTTTATGCAAGCACTTTGCTGAGTGAGACAAAAATATTTATGTCCTCATGTCAAAACAATGAGTCGGCATATACACCACGAAACCAGCACGACCAACTTTTCCTCTATAGTTTTGCTGACGTAGCTTATTTCTGATTAGGTTGTGTTATCTAGAACACGAAGATGGGAAGATTATTCCACTTTTTATTATTTTTTGCAATCCAGCAAATGGCGAGAAGGAAAGGAGGACGCAGAAAGAGAAAAGACATCGATGGGAACACTTTACACTTGCTAAAAAGTGTGATGCATATACATACATAGGCACACTTACAAAGCGCATGTAACGTCAATCGTAGTAGGTTTTTAATCTCTTTTTTCTCATAAAGGGATACCATTCGAAGGCCTAGGCTAGGACTACGACAACAAAAGTAACCGTAAACCAGCAAGGGACTCTACGCTCGAAAGAGCACTTATGTCACTGCACGGCAAGGAATAAAGAATGTAAAAAAGTTGAGTGTGAAAGCATTCTTAGATAATTATAATACCTCAGAGCTCAGCGGGCGACAATGAAATTTATAACAGTGCACTCACGCTTGCACAGTCCATTCACGACGAAAATATAGGTAAATAGTGTAAACAAACACTTCCAAACTCAAAACTCGTTAAGAAGACAAAGTAAATATGATTTTTTTCTGTGAATAGTATAGTGACGACAAGGAGTGTTTTAGATTCGGAGAAGAAAGCGCAGTTTGTATAAAAAGCTTTTGAATATATGAAAACATTCTTTTATACAGAAAAATCCCAACAAATACTCTGTGAGTGTGTTAGTAAACCCTTATTCAGCGAAAAGAAGATTAAGAATGACCGTGAAGCTCATTATTATTATCGCTACTGTAGTTTTCTAAACAATTGTAGTTGCCATTGTATGCAGAAGCTTTTTTCTAGATATGCTGAGAATGCTAATGAGGACAGACAATAAAGTTAAGACGTCCATAGGTTCCCATGTAGGTCAGGTCAACGTGCATCATCATCATGGTTAACAAATTCTTGCCTTTTATTTTCCAAAGACAAGAGATGAGACTTGACTGGAGAGTTTGTTTGGGGTAAAGTATGTGTACTAATCACGTATGTTGGGATCATTGAAAGACAGGAGAAAAGGGTGAACAAAGAGGAAACTAGGAAAGTACACTGTGCGCATATAGGGAGACAATAATGATAGGTTGTGTGTAGGTTACAACTTTTGGGAAAGATGAAAATCCAAGTAGTAAGTAAAAAGTTGGTCAAATACTTTTATACGTGTACTTAAACTTACTGACTTCTAATATTGCATTTTATGTAGTTGTGTAGTTGTAATACTGGGGCACACAGAGTAATAATATGGAAAGGAGGAAAGGGAAAGCTGAAAGTGGAGGAAAAAGACAAGTAGAAAGTGAAGAAGAGAAAGCAATAAGTTTCCTATCTCCTTCTCAAAGACAAAGTCAGTCAGTGTTTCTGTACGAGCATGTGTGTGTCTTCATGCATGTGTATGTGTAGGAATTACAAGTACAAAACTCGAAAAAGGGATGCATTGTTCTTCCATGCGAACTAATCTGAAAGTTTTCATTCCCTTCGGGTCATAATTACATGGGCTGTGCTGTGTCCCTTCTCTACCATTAGATGTAGGTTTTTGGTACATGAAACAGAGGTTTCTCACAGTTCTAGGAACCACCGCTTCTTACGACTTTCAGACAAAGAAGTCAACTCATTGCTAGCTTGCATGCCTCCTACAAAGACCACTTTGACTTTCGCTTGACTTGGCAATTTTTTCGCAACTCCGTTCGTCCAACTCGGCTGCTACTGCTGATACTATTAAATGCGTTTGTGTTTGTTCTTCGTTAGAATTACGGGGCAAACGAATAGTAATAAGAGTACTAGCTATTACTATATTCTACTTTTTCACTTTATTTACTGTGTGTATGTGCGAGATGATGACCCGATTCTTGAAAAACAGAGTAATAAGAAAAGAAATTTTTGGTGGAATCTACATAAAAGATACTAGGATTATTGTATGGAATAGATGAGAAGTTTCTGGCCATTTTTGTCGTTTATGACGAGTTTTTTGGTTGTCTCGACAAAAAGGTTTATATGCCGAATAGACCAACCACCATATATACCACCTCTGCGATTTAATTTTATTTGGAAAGTTTTAACTTGGCGTAATATCTACTTGGGTAGCATGATATATACAATACAGCAATTTACGAAACATGGCCTCCCAATTCCGACTTGTATGGCGTAGTGCGAAGAATATGCGAAGTGGAAGCAATAAAAATTCGAGGATGAATTCAAGCAGTAAAAAGTGTAAAGAATATTGGATAATTTTATGCAAACCCTTGCATCTCTTGAGGAATTGGGGGAATTACGCAACTTATATTTGTGCCACATTGACGGAACATGGTTGAAGCTGATATTGCTCCATTTTTAGAGATATTACATAATTGTGATTATGGTCATGCAAAACTTTTTCATTTCAGATCAATAACACGTAATGAAACCACTTTTATGATTTTCAATTAAAGTTTTCCTCGTGAAAACCGAAGAGTTAGAATGAGCAAGATTTTATGGCTTTTTATACGTGCTGTTGAGTAAGCAGTAAAGATGATTTTTATTGAGAGGGAAAACAACAGCCAAAAACTTGTTAGAAACCGTAAAATGTTTTATATTTGAATTTTCGAGTAAATGAGAGGTGTTTACTTACAATGTATTATAAATATCTAAATAAATAAATTAAAAACATGGTAAAACATGTATGCAATGAAGTTTAACAAGTTATAGATGGGGCAGTTGTTTTCCTTGATAAAAATGTTATATAAAGAATCAAGGAAATTTAAATAAATAGTTGTGACGCATTTCATGTTTTCATGAGTAGGCAATAAAAGCAGACCAGGTTATACTGACATTGAGGTGCAATAGACATTCAGTATGGCATCTATATAGATATGTAGGTATAGAGTTAGTCTCAATAACCGTGCAATGTCTAGCCGTATTCTGAGATGAAAAGAAAAAAAAACGTCCATTTTTCTTTCGGTGATGCGCAATAATAAGCTGGTTTGCATAAGAAGCAATATCCTCACTCAGCAGTTGTAATATATAAAGTGATGAAAGTAGATCCTTCGTGTGGAATGCAATATTGTTTATTTTATTCAAAAGGGATTGTTGAAAATCTTAAAAGTATCATCAAACTGCGGAAATATTATATAAATGCTTGTCTGTTATATAAACATTGGAACGCAGTACTCGAAAGAACGTTGAGACGATGTTGACGGTCATGACTATTATTGCGTATGGAGTGAATTCTCTTTTTGGTTGATGATACACAGCTTTATTTTTCATATTTTCTCCGCATAGGAGTAACCACGCTTAATCCTACTGTTGCATATATTTACAAGGTGCTTCTCCTTTATCCGTGCCATGGATTTGTTCGTAGATATAGATGTAGAGAAACAAGCCGCTTAGTCTAAAGATGTTTTATTCCTGTTTGGTATCATTATTTTGTTAGAAATCCTTTGGTGAATTTCTCATCTGTTGTGGCAACAGTCTCAGCAGCATATGCATTCAATAATGCATCATCTCACCGGTAAAATCCTAGATTTTCAGATATTCTCTCACCAAAATATTTTGTCAGCATTTCATGGGTTCTTCGTTTTTGTTGCCCTACGCATTCGACAAGTCTTTTATCTGCGAAGGCGTACGTTCACTTCCACCACTATGTACATTTTCCCAAAGTGAGAATACATTGGAACGAATTCCTTCCAAGGTATTGCTGTTGTAAAAGCGGAAGTGAAAGTGAAACAGCTTGTGCGTGTGTTCCTTGTGCGTATCTGATCATATAAATGATAATAATCGCAATAACAAGCTCTCAAGCATATTAGTTTTTCAGGTATGCCTTTGTATTCTTTGCATTGCTTGTCACTACTGCTGTTGTAGAAGTTTCCAGTTTAACAACTGACTATCATGGCTTCACGCATAACTACAGTACGATATAATCTTCAAAAGATGACTGCTACACACATAGGTACACTCACAAGTTATTGATCCGAATTACTGTGAGTTTCTCGTTTGTACTCACCCTGATTCTCTTACATTGTTGAATAGCTAAAATTATGAATGAACGGATATAATATGCTTGTATAAGCAACCCACCTCACTATGCAGCCAGTCAAGCTTACATTATACTTGTGCATTTGAAATCAAACCACAACTGAAAAGAAAATCTTCATGTCAAACGCAAATGAATGGGTAAGAAGATACTTTTTTTTTGAAGAGCCGGGTCTGTTTCTCCAATACTACATTTTTCTCTGTTTTTGTTGATGTAAAGTACCCGAAAATTTATGAATGTCTCCCACCCTCCTTTACTGAGCATTTGCTCTTCTGTATGATTGTTAGAAATGCAGTAGTGGAGGAGAATAAGGAAGTAAAAAATTTAATGGATTCTATCCGACCATCCTTCCTTCTTCGCCTTCCATTTATTATTATTATTCTTGTCTGTCTATTTATTCTCAGAAAAGAGCTCAAAGGATTTTTTCATTTTTGATAAAAATGTACATATTTCATATTTTCAAAGATGATACCGTTGTATGATGCGTTCCTATTAACCAAACAACCCAACTCAAAACCCGTAGCATAAGTGAGAAGGGGGAAATATGATAATTCAAAGATAGCTAGTTAGAAAGTTTAGTATTCAGTATCAACTTTATACGGTAAGTTGAAAGAGAAAAATAATAAGGTTGATGCATTTTTGACTTGATATGATTCAATAATATTATAAAATGTAATATATCATGGTATTTTGGTATACTTAGAATAGGGTGCTGCTGAGGCGTTCGCCCAACATTTTTCTATTTCTTTCCCCTTCTCCCTTCAACCGAAGTAATATTTATTTTATTCTTTAAAAAAGTAGAGAATATTTTACATTTTTCTATTATTATTACTGAACATCAAAGCAAAAGCCAATCTGGAAAAGTCCTGTAAATTTTACACGGTACATGATAATCGACAAAAGAGATGGAAGAGAAAGAAAGAAATACTAGCGTGGAATCTATCTTGTTATGGTGTTACCCTCTTTATTCTTGGTTTCCCTGTCTTGATTTTTCAAGGAAAAGTAAATTCATCGTCTATCCGCTTTCTTGTTTTTGCAAAACGCTTGCGGATGCTGTCTAGTGACGAAGGGGCTGCTGTCGTTTTTGTTTAGATATTCATTAGTTATATAAATAGAATCATTCATGTGTACTTCTCTCTGTGATGTTTGACTTGGCTGATTTGTAGCATCGCATCGACTCCGCATGAAAGGGATGATATAATGTTTTACGATGATTCAATGATAAGCAAAGCATCAAGGTTAGCGTTCATTTAAATACTCCATACTTTGTATTTCGGTGTAGCAGAGTACAAGAACTAGGAAGCATTGAGGTACCCACCCACATATTGAAGGAATACATGTATATCTTTGTTTTACAATAAAATCCATGCAAAAGCTTAATGAAACCAATATTGACGACAGAGAAAGGAACTGCATTGTATATATATACATTGACCTAATATGTATGAATGTAACAATATGAAGAGCTAAACCTGAACAAATATTAGCTTTTATATACCGTGCATTATACACGATAGAGTGGAAATTGCTTTCTACAGGATCAACCAAGCAATGTAAATTCGTGTAAATAAATGAACAATATCATTTTCTTTGTAACGTAGATCTGTACGTACCATGTACCTAACTTCGGAAACAATAATATATTATATATTTGTGTACATTAGGTTTAAAACTGATAGATCTAGATACTTGTATGTGTAATGTGTATTTTCTTAGAAAGGGCTTTTGAAAAATATATTATTGCCTTCTGTAAGATTATAACTAAATTATTATTTTGAATACTCAATTTTCTGTAAGCCCAAGCAGATGTTATACCAGAGGATGAAAGGCAAAATTTAAAAGAAAAATAGCTTACGAGTTTGCATTTTGTATGGCTGGTGCTAACCACTATGGAACCTCAGTAGTTGACTGGCATACTTGCTGTTTACTTTCGATCCACAAAGAGAAAGTTAATGTTTGAATTATGTAGGATAATATAATAATGATAATACATATTAAAAAGTTATAAACGTTCTAAAACTACCAAGTAGCAGCAAAAATGACTCCAAGTAATTTTTATGATTAAATAAATACCAGAAATTAAGATTGAATAATAAATACTTGATAGGTATAATTATGTATAGGTTAATGTTAACAGTGCTATCACGCACAACTCCTTATTTTGCGTTTTCTACCTTGGAAAGGAAAAAAAGGGGAAAAAATGTGACGAAAAATTCGAACGGAATGTGATGTATAATTTCTTTACTGTTTACCACGTGCAGTATAATTCCATTCGTTGACGTTGGTGATTCTGACGGTTTGGTAGTGGTAAGTCTAATAGCACAACAAGGTTTAAAACCTACCAGGGAATAATTTACGACGCTCATTATTCCACCTCAAATGCTACCTCAAGAGCACATATTTATTTACAATGTGGGAAATGTCTATTTCATTTTCCGCTAAACTTCTAACACTACTTCTGAACCAAAGAAAACCAAAACGAGCAACTTGTGTTAGCCAAATAACACCACCGCTATAAAGGACACGATGATTTTCCAGTTTGCTCTCATTATCCTTTGCAGTTCCTCTATCACTCCACCATTATCACCATTGACACACTTTTTAAGACTACAACTGTTTATAGGTTGCTTTTCTTTGTGTATATGAATCATGAATAGAAATAAAGTAGTGGTCGAGTGGGTTTATGTGTCCTGTTCCATGTTGATAATTATATGGATTTCAATTTGACTTTCCTGTATTCTGCTTCTATTTTGCCTCGGCGAATTAAAAGATTTTCAAAGTAGAAATGTGTAAGGTAAAAGAGCAGGGTAACGAAGAGGATTGAATAAACAAGCACAACATTATGTAGACATACATAAATACAAATATATTTCATCCAAACGGTACACCGTATATAATTATATATATCAGTAAATGTAACTGCTGAATCTGTGCGATTGCTCTTTTGTTAGTGCAAGTGGTTGTGTACGCTATAGCCCTCAGCGGACTGAAGTAATTATATGATTAGGAAAGATAATCAGACAAGAAAGCTAGCAAATAATGAAAGAGGAGGAGCAGCAGCATTAGTACTGAAATGGATAGATGGGGAAATAAAAGTAAGTGGAGATGCATCCGACGCAGTGGAATGGGAACTTTAGGGGAATTTTCTCAACGGGATTTAGCAGAGGTTGTGTGCATGAATGCGTTTATCTGAAAAGGCATTAATTGTCTCCCAGCTTCTCATCTGTTCTAAACTTTATATTAAGAGCACAGCGTCTGTTAGGTAGTAGTAGTAGTAATGTTGTTGTTATTTTACATTGTACACCCGAAACAGAATTCTCAAAGAAGCAAGGATGAGAGGATGAAAGAAAATGGTATGGAAAGCTCAAGAGAAAATAGATTTAGATGGAAAAGGAAAGTGAGAATATAAATTTACACATTTAGCCCTTAGGAGACGTTTCGACTTGCCTTAGATGAAAGAGTTAAAACAAGTTAGGGGAGTAGAACGCAAATGCATCACTTAAAAGTAAACTACGCACGTCATAATGACTTGATAATGATGCTCAGAAGAGAGAAAGCTGAGAAGGTTGAAAGGAATCCTATGTCTCAGGTTGATAAATGACAATAATAGTGATGATATAACTACGAGTATGCAAATTGATACGTAAACGGGCAACATTGAAGATTAGTAATAAGGTATGTTTTGTTATGGATTAGGAATGACATTTAGATAAATAATATTTTTATTGCAGTAGAAGTAGACTTGAGTGTTGGCTATGAAATTTAATATGGACAGCTATTACGATAACGTTGAAACATTAATACTGCTGATTTTGGTTTTGTAAAAAACAATATTAAATCCAATTATCATAATGGATCGAATATTATATTATGTAACGATTCAATTAAAGAGATTGGAACCGTAAGTTTAAGTTTATGACATCACCATACACTACTTTCTGGATACATTAATAATAAGCATGGTGCTATCGATACTTTTGGCGAAACAAAAATTAAAATAGTTTTGTCATCAGTACATACTTTAACAATTTTGTGTGGGAATTCTAAATCATATCCGGGAACATTATGCGCAGACTGACAATCATTTTTTGAATAAACTAATTACGTCAATCGATACTACTCGACCCACTGATCATTTTGGCATAAACCAAATTTGGGGCTCGCGAGTGTA
>JAHZMV010003777.1:0-14880 GCA_027743765.1 Coecobrya sp. COE2
CAATGATTAACTGGGTTAAGGATGCGCTACTTTCAAGTAGGCAATTCAAGCACAAAATACGGTTTCATTTAATATCTCAGAACAACTTTAAAATAGTTCGGTATGGCTATACCTTTACATATGTAGGCTATATAATGTAGCTATTTGTAATCCCATTTCATATACCTTCTGTACTCAACTCTATTTCTCTTTCACCACCACCATACACACTTTGTCGGGCTGTCATGTTTTCACTAATTTATTGGATTTGTACTTCCAACAAAACTACAAGTCTTTGTAACGTAACATTCAGTTTGATAATGGCGAAAAGAGTGCCAGGGCGGTGACCAATGTTTTATGCGTTTTCAGTCTATAATAGTAAGGGTTGCATCCATACCATCACCACAGATAAAATACACTGTGCCAGTTTTGTATTTTATTTTGCCAGAGACGTAACAGTTTCCTCCTTCTTTTTAAGCAACTGCTTGAATTGTGTTGAAAGAAAAAATCGCAACTTTGCAAAAGTTTTGTTGTGTTTTGTTCATTGTGTGAGATACGTTACAAAAATGCATGATCGGATTTTTTTCACATGGTCTTTATATTTTTATGTTGTCTTGCTTGACTTTGACTTGTACATTGTACATGTATTTTTCTGAAAGTTTACAAACTTTCTCCATAACTTTCACCGTTTTTTATCCCGTTTCCTTTTGTGTCAAATGGAGAGGGAGAAGGGAAATAAAAGCAAGGGCATTATTCTTTTGAAGGGTATATGAAAGGGGTACTTTACTTGTCGTTGTCGTGTAGAAGAGTGACTCAACTTGACGAACTATACATCCTACAAAACGTGCATGGGTAAAAGGGAGCGAATCCACTGGGATATCACAAAATAATTGCCTGCAGAGAAACATTTTCTCTCTCTACAGAATAGCGAGGACACGTTTTCTTCTATTCAGGCAGGCAGTCAGGCAATTTTTATTCATTCCACTCGCCTGTCAACTATATCTACAACCCATAATATTATCTTATGTAACATGTTAGATCCTCCCTTTTCCTGTGTAATATTATTATTATTATGTAACCTTCAAAGAAGTGGAATTGGAGTAGGAAAGTGGCAACATTTTAACAATCCTGTTTTGCTTTTTAGCACTACTGTAGTGTTTTGAAGCTATTTTCAAATGAACTAGTCTTGTAAGGATAGCAGGCACTGTATCTGATCTTGTGATGATGGGGATGCCAATTTATAAAATTGTTTTGTGCAACTTGTACGTGTTGTTACGTATATAGTCCCAATTAAAATATTTTTATCCAGCAGAGGATATAGAAACACTATCCATGACCCACTGGTACAATTGGCATCATTAAATGTAGGTGTTAATCCGGGAACAACCTCCTACAGGTAAAAAAAATTCGCAAAGAAACTTTAGTAGTTTCACATGCGGAAAGAAAAGACAATACTACAAAGCGCCTGTACATACCCGAGTAAATCCTTTTCTTTGACTGTCATTCAATTGCTTTTCGGAGTCGCTGACATTGAAACGAAAGTGAGAGTCAACATTGAGAGTCACCGTGGTACAGAGTACGGTATAACAACTGAAATACATTTTTACGGATGATTCTTGTCATTTTTTCTTATATTTAAACCATGACATGTCAAGGCTTTTATTTCATTTCTTTAAATCACAGTGTCATCCCCTCCTGATTTTTCTTTTCATTTTATAAAAAGTAAACACAGATAAAACAACATATATAAAATATTACCGTATGAATAAGGTAAAATGAGACTACCGTCGAAGATTAGGTTCGTTCTTTATTGTTTCTTTGTTTCTTTGTATGATGTTGAATGAGTTGGTAAAAAAGAAAGTTGTTCCTATTTAAGTCCTTGGTATTTTTGACCCAGTTTTTATTCATTTAGGCTTCCCTTGTCGTTTCTCTGTGATATAATGTATTTTACTGCGCTGCGTTATTTGCTTACTAAAATAAAAAAAACCAGAAGAAAGTTCCATTTCATTTGCGACTTCGTGACGGCCAGGCCAAAAATGCAGTAATGTAAAAAATGTATAATATGCTTACACAGATAGTTATGTAGTTTGAAAATGTTCGCAACATTCTTGTTACAAACTTTAACGAGCATCATGACGTGTCAAACCGTTGGGAATTATAGAGTTGATTACAGTGATGCAGTATGCATAGACTTTCTTTCTGTGAAACTTTTCCCTTTCATGTGTTGCTTTCTTACTGCAAATGCAATGTTTCATGCATTTTTTGCCCATGTTTCTCCAGACCTTGTGCATTTTTGCATAGTTAAATTAACCCAACAGAATCGAATTAACACGATGAAACATAAGAAAGAGAATTGTTGTGCAGAATTTATAAAGAATGTCTTTGAATATGTGACATGTCACTTGCAACTTCACAGAGTCGTTAGTTGATTCATAAATGTGCAGAGTGTGAAGTGTTCCCTGTGGCAAAAATGAAACTTGAACTAGTTTGTTGTCAGAATGCAAATGAAGGAAAATGTTGGGATTGATTTATAAAGTGTTGTAAAAGTACAGTGCATTCCATTACAGTTCTTGGGAAACACTATAAAGACAAAGACGTTGACGATTCGTACAAAGATGAATAGACGGGTAGGGACATAATTTCTGCATTTCTTATGAACTTAGCGACTCTGTTAGGTAGTTTGTGTGTGCTGACACATAATTTGCATTCTATGGTGCCGGTCCATGTTCAAATGGCGGATGGGCTGTCATTTTCAGATGCTGACATTTTGACTCCTGTCATTCTGAAAATCTCAACTTGTTTTAACCAGAAATGTCAAGTATGAAAATGTAATGTGCTGGGAAGATTCTGAGTTTTCCTTTATTGCTTTGCTGTCTGCATTGTATCCAGTTAAAATATTTTGTTATTCTAAGGATATTACAATGTCACGTTGCTGTACTCCAAAAACCAAGTCAATTCATTGTTTCACTCCCTTTGCACTGATTGATACATTGAAAGAAAATAATATGCAAAGAAATTGCTTTTACATGGAACTTAATTATTTTGCCATTTATCTCAATCAGTGAAGTATGAATATGCTCTCAAAGTCTGGACTTAAACTGGGTTCACGTTTTTGATGTTTTACTTGATTTGATTGCTGCTGACTACGCTACCGGAAATTTTGTAATTAAACCGTACGTACATATAATACAAACGTCAAGTCAATTGGCAGGTAATCTTGACCATGCAATTCATTTTACTCGACGATCAATACAATCTGCAATGTTATTTCCTTGTAACAATTCATGCGCCATACCACGCCATCGGATGTTAAGCGGAAGCGTTTACATTGAATGAATAGAATTCCAATGAAGTCTGATGATGATGATGATGATGACATCCGTGTCATTCCGCCCTGCCTTCCCAGTGGCATCCGTTTCCCACTCATGTTTTATTCTCAGTCTTGGTTTATTCTGCGTTATCGATCATCATCAAGAGGAAAAAATATGCCAAGAGTGACGACAGTGTCGACAGGTGAACTGGAGAAAGAGAGACTGGCCTATACATCGTTGTATGTGTCCATTGTAGGTACGAAAAACTGAAAATGAAGATTTTGCTGAATTTTTCACCTCTACAAGTTTGATTCATTTCAGCCCAACTTCTTTTTCTTTCACATGATGACACATCTATCTTCCCATATTGCTGACACAGTAATTCACGGGAACTACAAAGTTGACTCTCTCAAGGTTGTTGACCTGCCTCCATAATATTCCCATATAGTGGGACATATTGCACAATAAGCAGAAAATTCACAGAGGGGATCTGCAGAGATGTATTTCTTCCATGGCCAATCCATGATAAATATATTTATTAAATCCCTTTAGGTGCCTATCCTTTTGATCTTGATTATCAACAGCTCTCGTTTTCTCTGATCTTGCAAATCATTTTACCTTTACGGGTATATTTATTGATCGACACCCTCTCTTTATTACCTTCGCCCTGTTAACCAAGTGCAAAATTGGAAATATGACGCCCTCAAGGCTTTCCTGTTTCCAAATTCATCGCTTTCAGCATTTCAACATGATCAGGAATCCGATGCAATTTCATTGAAAATATTTATTTTGATAAAATGGAAGTTTATTTTTACTAATATGAATATTAGATTGTGAATGCAAGATATACATACAACACAATATCCATTATGGAGGCGAACGAGAAAAGTTTTCAGACATTTTAAGCAACTGTGCAGCGATATTTCGATGTTTTTTCGACATTTATAATCTGTGGCTTCGTTTTGTCAAGCATGACCTTGGAAATTGGTGTGTGTCTGTGCTACATTTCATTGGCAGAAAGTTACGGTTTGCGTAGGTATCCGTGCTTTTGACAGATTGTTGTAGTTTATAACTTGGATATATATTGTACTCCTGCTAATGATACACCTACATACATAGATGTTTAGTGTTGGCAGCATGTCAGACACTAACCACTAACGTGGGTGCGAAATTATCAAATCATACTGTAGGTAAATTACCTTTTTAAAATATTGCATACCAAATTAACTTTTCATTGATCCGCTTCGTGTCCGTTCCTATATACAGTAATAATAGTGTTATTACTTTCAACAAACAAACAAGGTCACAAGTTATGGCAGCAATCATGAGTATGAGTGAGATTAGTTACGTAAAAAAAAGATTTTTTTGCTGCCGTTTCTCATGAACACAAAAAGTTAAAAATGAAAGTGGAAGGAATAAAATAAAAATAAGCATAAATACCTACATAAAGAGAAAGAATGTAAAAGTTACGCTGACTTATGTAAGCAAAAAGCATCTACATAGCACTAAATAGATATATACGTACTACTTTGCATAAATAAGTACCTATATTTATTTTATTTTTTCCTTTTATACAACTTTGTATCGACTGTATTCGATTATATATTGTATGTATGTGTATACAGGAAAAGACTTTCTCCAACGATCCTACTGTCTGCCCGCCTGCCACTACATTATGCATGCGACTTTGTCCACATTTTTTGCAGTTTCTTGCAGTAAACAAGAATTTGTGTTGTTTTTGTCTTGCAGTGTACAGTAAGTCATGATGATGAGCCCATTGACCTATATCACTTTATGATTGTGTTCTCTACTAAATGGTAACGCTGTTAAAAGAGACAGTCGCCAGCGAATTGAGCAGCTAGGCAGCCTCTTTTGTGCGGATACAGAACATGTATGTAGACAATGAGACGTCGCCTGTGAAACCCTACTTGACTTTTTTATGCTGCCAAACGACAAGGAGCACAAGATCTCGTAGCCGCATCCATCCAGTTAGTAATGTCTACTAAAACAAGTTGAGTGAACCGTTACACAATGCTTCCCATTCAAGTGAAGGCACTAAACACACAACATAATCAACTTGTTCGGCTTCTACTGTAGTCAGGCAAGCAAGATTCAAGATGGGAAAAATAAAAATGAAACTTGCTTTACGCGATAATGTACTCGTGTCGCGTCCTGCCTTGTTCTCACTCCTTATAAAAGTGGATGTGTATATTATTTGCAAGTTAATAAAACCAATATTTATTTGGACAAGTTTTCTCTGTCTATCCGGGAAATAATAACCTCCTTTCTTTGCAATTGGCGAATATTCCCTTCGTCACTCTTTATTTAAATGTGAACATTTCTTAGAATTTGTGTGCTTTATTCGTTCCTTCAGAAGAAAGAAAAGGATGAAGGTGTACCACCAAGCGAAAGGAAAATAGTTTCAAAAACTAGATTTCAAATGTTTCCTTCTCAGAAACTTGACTGTATTGGCAGGAGAAAATAGTATTTTCAAATAGTAGATCCTTGCAAATGAAATTTCTAGGAAGTGAATAGAACTCTATAGACTCTATTTACCACTACACTACCAAGAAAGGTAAATAGTAAAATGCTTTCTCTTATTTGCTTCAATGTTCAAAACAAACCACACGAACAAGTTGGGCTGACTTGGGGACTTTTCCTCTTTATGAGCTTGTCAGTTTTTCTAAGGGCTATATGGCTATAATATGTGGTTTTTTTCAAAATCAAAGCTAGACACCTTATAGTATCATGTGGTGTTATTAAAGTGATTATACTGGAAAATTTGTTAAGAGATGGATTTTTTACTTTAAGTTTTCATGGTTAAATGGCAAAAACAGGTGGATGGAAAACAGGAGGGTTGATAGTAACTTTTTCTTTTTTCTTTATCATGCTTTTGAACTAATGAATCGAAAATTGTCACTCGAGCGTCAGTAGGAGTCCAAGGACAAATTGTGTAGCTACAAAAGTTACAAAATTCACGCACTCCTATCACTTTCTGCAATGTAAATAATATTTTAGCAGCTCAACAGCACCCAGAGTGGCTATATCGTTCTCGTTCCTACTGAGCTGGGCTGTTTGCCTACTTTTACTGCACATGGAAGCAGCTTTCTACTTTTCCGAGAATCTACTTGGGACAATATGGAAAGTACCGCTGTTCCACCATTGTCTCCCTAATCAACAAAAACCTGCCTGCAAGGATCTATTTTTGTATCTGCAGTATTTTGCTAGAAGTGCTTATTTAACAGAACCGATGAAACGAAGGTCACCACCGCATCGAATTCAGAATGGTTTTAGGCAATTGCAAATAATTTTTTGCTGATTGGAATACTTTTGGCTAAAGTATATAGACAGACAATTCTACGTGAGATAGTAGAAGTGTATTTATGTGCAGCCGCTCATGAAACCGCCAATGCACTGCTGGCAATGATACGATGATGGTGCCGGTGCGGTGTTTTGAAAAGTAATAGGCAATGGCGACTAGTTGTGACTTTTGTACACGTTTTGCAGGACAGTATACTATTATTATATCTAGGCCGAGGAGAAACAAAAAATGTAGTGCAATGCATCTGAAGGAAAGGCGAGAGGATGACACGTCTCGTAACAATAAATCGCGTCAGAAACATGCCTTGGCTTAAAAATGGGCATTTTCACTCCACCACCATCTCTTCTTCTTCTTTCATCTCATCTAACAATGCATAAGTCTATTACAGATATATACGTAAATATATAAACCCTATATAAAATTTACAAATAATGTGTTCATAAACTAGAGAGTTTTTCTAGTATACAATTTTCAACACTACAATACATGATTTCTTTCCTATGTACATCATGATGATGAGTAATGTCTCTTCCCTACATACTACAACTCTTGTTCCCAGTCTACTGACTCGCTTCGAAACTCTTGCTGAACCACACGCAAGGAGAGTACCTACCTATATTTCATAGTCAGTTTTTCTACATGTTCTGTTTGCATTTCCTCCTTGCCTTTCTATCTGCTACTCGTCTTGAGTCGTCACAAATTTATTCTTATCCTTTTCCTGGACTAGTTCCCGGTTTTGCTCGAGGAGCTGAAAAAATGGAGCAAGAATGTCAAGTTTTTTTGTGGCAGTTCTAAGAAAACACGCAAGTTCACGTTTTTTATAATGATACATGACAAAATAACGCAATCAAACAAGAACATATTACCACATTTGTGCTTTCAAGTTTAAAGTTAACAATTCAGAAAGAACCAACAAGAAAGTTAGCGACTAATGATGTTACAATACTACATACTATAATATTCAACTGTTATTATTAAAAAATTGTATGCTGGCATATTTTGTGTGGGTATACATTTGCCAAGCCAAGGTTCTTTCGTCGACCTACATACCAAATCCATAAATGCGGTTAGCACTGGAAGCCACATGAAATCAAACATTCAAATTCCACAAGTTATGTCGGAGTTGGACTGTGACTATACTCATCTCCTCCTCCTGGAAGTATATATCCCTCAAGGCTCAGTTATACGAGCAATAACTATCAGAAAAAAGAAAGAGGAAAGGAAGCGAACAAAAACTTTTCTTGTTTCGTTGGATCATCCACCCGTCCGCACACTACTCCAACTCCATGCTCATCTGCTCAACAAGACTAACTTCTAATGTGTACATTGTACATACAAGACACTCAACAATAAATGAATGGAAATTTTAGAGAAAACTTGTGGAATTCTAAGTTTTTAAAAGTGGGTCATTTCTAAGTACTTAGAAACCTGAAACCTAGTATATATTTGATACGCTAATAAGATGTATTTACACGTGCTTGGTTTGGTGGTAACCTTACAGAATAATCCTTTCGAGTAAAGAAAATAAAAGTATAACATTCGAGAAATAAAATATAAAGTTGTGGCTGCTCCCTATTTTAAGCTGATATAGCTATGCATTGGAGTGATCACAGAATATCGAATCGAGAGAAGAAATTAATCCACTTTACTTGAATTATCTTTGACCATATGAGCTCTTCCTGTACTAGACATTTTTGCTATTTTTTGCACTGGTATTTAAAGTTTAAAAAGTTGGATCGTTCCCTTTACACAGACACTGATAATTTAACATTGTGGCAGAATTTTAATCTTAGCAAATTTTAAATATAAGGTTTTTCTGTATACATACATACATAGAAAATTACAGCAAGTTATAGAGCAATGGCTCTGATTACATAAAGGCAACTTCTTTATCTTGTTTCTTCTACTTATATTCGCTAAAAATGTGCTGCTCTTTCTGTAAAATGGATTTTCACTCGACATCCTCTTCTAACTGCTCCTTTTTAAAAGAGTGAAAAGGATGAGCTACGTATAGCTATTTAGCTTTATTGTTTGCTTTTGGTGAAAATAAAAAAGGAAAACAGAACAAAAAAGCAGAGAATAAAAGATATTTTAAAAGTTGGTAAGCCTGAAAGACTGGTGAGCTTACAACAGTACACGCGAGCACGCACACACTCAGCACTGTCGCTGATTTGAAGAATAGTCAAGTGCTCTGTACACTCTTTCCACAAATGCTCTCGCCGCCAGTCACTTGAAAGAAGAAGCGTAAAAAGGCTCAAGACAATTTGCAACGATTTCCCTTCTGTGACAGTTTTATTTAACCAGCCTCACTCTTTCGTTATTTTCGCAACCGTTTTTGTTCTTCCGTCTCTGTACTTTTTATTTCACTTTACACCAACCAGTAACTCTTTTCTCTTCTCTCTTCTGGTGACTAATATTATAGAGCTAGTAACATATGAACCATGTAGTTATACTTATTATAATAATAGAGAACAATCCTGACGAATATACATGAATATTATTTGTCAGGCAACACATGTACCAAGGTAGTAAAAGCTTATCATGGCGAAGGGTTCTATAGACTGCGGATGTAAAAGTAAAAGATGTTTTGAAAGGGGAATGTCCTTCTCACTCTAGCACAAAACTTTGTATACTATGGATCAGTTGTACACTTTCATCCATAATAATATTTGAATTTCTCGCGTCACATAGTTTACAATTAAGTGGAATCATTTAAAAATTGAAAAGAATACATATATCGATTGTTGTCGATGGCATGTAAGCGAACAATTGATCGCTTAACTAGCAGGTTATACTGGCAGGCAGTTGACCTTACATTGTTAGAAATGAACAAATCAGAAAGTCTATATAGTCTCTGCACATATATTTTTTCTAGCAGATGTGGCATTGACGGTACGAGTATAGATCGTAAAATAAAATATCTAGGTGAAAGCATCGTCTTCGAGTTGTTCCAAAGCAAGACATCCGTCGTGAATAACTTGAATGGAAAAAGTAATAAAAGCATTTTATTACTCCCAGTATTTGTGAATATAGGCAGAGAAAGTAGATGACAATTCCTTCGCTTGATTGATTTTGTATAGGAAAAGTAGTGGAAAGTTACACAATTTATTTCGCAAATTTATTCAGATGAATAAAGCATATAAGAAAAGCTGATTGGGGAATTACACTTAAACTCTTTGAACCTTGCTTTTAGTGAGTGGCAGATCAAGGATTTTGTTGCGGTATAACAGTACTATGACTTGGTTAAACCAAGTTGGTTTACCTTGAGCAAAGTAAAATATACATGCAATGCAATGAATGCAAAAGCAATGAAGGCAGCAATGGCGTATTTATCCAACGCACACGCATGAAACATCACGAGCTTTTGCAAAACTTGTGGGAGAATTACCCATTTCAGTTGTGAAAATCCTTTTGTCAAAAGTAATAAAAACGTAAAGTGTGAAATTACTTTATGAACACAGAACATTGCAAAATGACATGCACCAATGGCAATCGAAGCATCAATATAAATAGAGCGGAATTTTGCTTAATGTTAACTTTAATGTTACTGTTCTCGAGGTCCTCAAATTACTGACATAACAAAACTGTCAACGCTGCGCTTTGTAGTTTATTTTATACCAGCAGTCTGCTTGTTTCTGCTTATGTTTCACATAAAAATTTCCTTTGTGAACGCATTCATTCAATCTAGCTGATTTGATACTTTTGTAGTTTAACTTTTCGACTATTAGAATCACTTTTTCCATTTTTTCTCTTATGAAATTTTTCAAGTCAGCCATTTTGATTATGTAGTCCGGTACGTGCCCTACATTTTTGTTGGAGTTTCTAAGTTGTGGTAGGTAATTCACGTCCTCTGTTGCAGTTAACTGCGTTCTGAGTATAAAATGAAACGACTCAACAATTTTCATTATTATTCAGACAGGAAGAAATTATTCGGATACTTTACCAATTTTGTAGTTTTCGTTTTTTAAAAATTTCAATTAGTTTTGTGGATTTCTGTTACTCTATTGCTATACGCTACTAGAGCTCTCTTTCTGAGAAATATTGCAGACAAACTTGAGTGTAATCAATACTGGATCCATAATCACCATTGACTAAACTTCGCTTTTTCATTTCCAGAAACTCATGATTTTTCTTAAAAAGCACAGTAATCACAACGTGTTGTGAAAAGAAAGTTTGAAAGAATTGCGAGATGATCTTTTCAACATGAAACTTTTGATGGATGATGACCATTTTGAGTTTGAGTATGTACATAGTTGGATTAGAAAAAAACTTGAAAGTGTATAAGGCAACTTTAGGATAGAATATTTAAGTCTACATGATAGTATAATATATTTGGTGATGGTAAGTGGTCTCCAAAGTGGACTTTTGTCTTTGTATCCGTTTTGTAATAAAAAGTATCTCAAACGTATTAATAGAAAAAGAGAAGCAATGAAGAAGAGAAGTAGCAAACGATGGAATGAAGATGGAAGGGTTTTCCCCAATTCCCCATTTGATATCATACCAGCCATAAAGTTTTTGTTCATAATAGTTCCGCTGGATGCTCTAAATCTTCCATTTTCTTACACAATTCTCAACCAGCTTGCAAAACTTTTTTTGTTTAAATTTAGGCACATAAATTTCCTGTTGCATTCCCCGTCGTTATCAATTGTGAATGAAATGGTGCAACTTTCTTTCTAAAGGATTAACTGAAAGCCCATTGAAAAGAAACAATTTTTTATTGAAATATTAATGTGTAGAGTACAATACATTGTGAGTTTCTCCCTTCCGTCCAGTCATTGCGTCATTCTGAACAACCTAGGTGCTTTTATGGACAACGGGCAACATTAGCCCATATAGTACATCAGAAGCATATTATGAGAATTACATACATACACAAAGATTCATGTGCCTTCATAAATACGGGATTGAGATCCCCTCAAAGGATAGCAGACACGAAGAAGGTGTGTTTGTAAATCTTCAAAATATTAGTGTGTTTAATTATTTAAGTAACGACAGTGAAGGAGGGGGAAAGACCACAGTGTTTTCCTCAGATGCCGTGTGAATGAATGGAATAAATAAACTTTTCATGGAATTAACGACTGAATAAAACGCGCGGGAAGACAATAGCAAGTGTCCGTCCACATACCTGATAGAAACGTCCCTTCTACGCCGTGCTCCTTCCTATTTACACCTATAAAGAATTTATGTTCTCCCACACACCTTGTTTCTTTGTCCAAATTTTGTACTCCAAAAGCAGCAAAAGTCAGGGATGGCCACTATTTCTTGATAAATTCTTCTATACATATTTGCTTCTCTTTTGTGTATTGTGTTGTGTAACACAAGGCATTTGATTTGGAGTGAGAATCTCACAGTCAGAAAAGCACCCTATCGCATTTCGTATCCTTTGCATCATCATCTTTTTTGGATGACGACACCAGGCAGCAGCAGCCAAACCATAAATTTCTTTGGCTGATCTTCTCCGGTGACTAGTAAGCTGACATGAGAAATGATGATGCGCCAACGTGTTAGGAATATTTCTGCATAGAAGTAATACAATAAACTTTAAGTTAGGTACACACAGAGTACATAGAGAAGTATATACAAACGCATTAAGAATACATATCACAGAGATTCATAATGCACACAACTTTCTCCTGTGGGATGCATCATCTTTCTTTTAAGCCACTCTACCATTTCTCCCTGCAAACAACGCCGCCACATCCAGCCCAGCAACACCTCCAGTTGTTCTTTCCTACTTACGAGGGAAAAAGTTCATTTTTTGTATTTGATAGCAAGTTGTTATTGTTGTGATATTATTATTATTGCAACAACTACTACGCTGCTCTACTTTTAATACTAGTTTTTATTTACCTACTCGCGTCTTTTCGTTGTGATCTAATGTGTTACTGCTACTACTTTGCTACTTTTTGGGCGATGATGCTGCGATGTTGTGTTGTTGTGAGAGCTAGTTTTCAGAAGATATGAGAGTAGTGTGTTGTTTGCTTGGAAATTCCCAATTCCCTGAATGAAATCCAAGAGAGAAAGCGACTGGAAAGAAGAGATGGAAAGAGAAAACTAGAGGATACATTTGAGTCTACTATATAACATAGTCATTTCATACAATACATTGGATAGAATAAATCTGATTCTGTAGAAATGAAAAGGTTTCTCCGTTTCTCCTTTTTTCATGTGTCTATGAATGAACTGGGTTAGCCGCATCTGAAGTTGATGGTATGATGTAGTAGTATAGTACTATTAAAATAGAAGCCAGGGCAATACACAACAGGAAAAATGTGAGGAGAAGAAAGACGACAACATCAAAATCGTTATGATTAGGTAGCTCTATTATTGTTTCGTAATGCGATAATATTATTGTGTTATAAGATGATTACTCCGGGTTGGGTATCGTTAAAGGAGAAATTGTCTTCTATTTGATTGTATATGTAGCTTTATGTGCATGAAACCAAAAGCCTGGATTTTTCCTATGCCGCCTGTTGTTTTCTCAGAAACAATTTTTTCTACGAGCTCTATGTAGCGGCGACATGAAAAGTAAGAGTAGAAAAAAACTGATCGTATCTTCATTGGCTCCAAAGAAAAATCCAATAAGCAAAGGCATCTGACCTCCTGACCTCACTTTCATTTCTTCCCTCCTACAGGCGAAACTCTTTATACATCCAATCCAACCCGGACTAAAGCAGCGTATTATAATTTTATTCCCTAGAAATGAAAGTCCATTCGAGAGAAAAGGGAACGAGTTTCGTGTTCGTTTCATTTTTCTACTTCTTCCTCGAGGCACTGCCGACTGTAGATTGGGACGAGGGACTGCTCTTCTGTCAGATACTATTCTCCTTTGATAGCCGGTACACTGTCCACTGCCCTAAAGAATCAGACAGAGATGGAAAAGAGTAAAGTAGTCAAAATATAATACTATTGAATTTCGCCTTCACTTTAAATTGCTTCAATCAACTTGAACTTACGATCGTGTTTTGGACGATCCTCATATACGACACTGATGATGGGATTTAGTTGTCGTGAGTGATCAGCAGTATAACGATCATGTGCGTGTAAATGAGCGACATTAAAGGTTCCTACACTCAAAACGTGCCATACTCGTTATCGTAATCCTATCTCCCGGATTCCACTCAACTTTCTCTCTGATATACCCTCCGGATGTGGCAAAGGATTCGTCGAATAGGGACAGAGTGAAAACTTGTAATTAAAAATTAGGACAGTTTAACAGAAAAACCCAGAGTCGCATTTCCCTTCTCTTCACTGAATTTTTATACATCTCCTTTCAGCTCGGGAAACTAACTGTGTAGAGAGAAAAGTGACAAACAGAAAGCAATACCCAGCTAAATGAGTTTGTCGAATTTTATTTTTATGGTTCGACAATTTCTCATAATGATGATGAGCTCTTTCATTCTCCTTCTCCACACGTGCAGAGCAACGAGCAACATACACTACTAAAGTTCATTATTCTCCAACCTCCTACTCACATAATGTGTATTAAGTTGCATAGGTACTATAATATAAAATTTGCTAGTCCCGCCTTTTCTCCTATTTCGCATTTCATTTCCGATGAAATCAGTAATAAAGTGTAAGTATCACTTTCACAAAAAAACTTTCTCTTAATGACAAAAATCTTTTCATTCGCTCATAAGTGGAAAATTTCACTATTTACATTACACACACAAATCGCAACTCCAAACAACTTTTATCTCGCACAAATAGGTCTTGCCCTCCTCCCACACTTGTAATAAAGTACAACTACTACAAATTTTTAATACTCAATGCTGTATACATGCATTATGTAACTGTACGTACGCGAGTCTATTGTAGAGCTTAAGCTTTCTTTTTTACAAATTGTAAGCGGGATTAAGTTGCAATGACGCATTTTTTCCGGAGAACTGAAACTGGCTTTCTTTAATGAAGCAAGACAGGAGGCGACTGTAATTTGAAATGATACAAACATTGACTACACCCCACGAAGTCTCTCTGGCTTCTGAAAGTTCTAAAAACGAAAAACTTTTTTAAAAATATTATGACCGTCATCTTGAAAAGTGATATACACACAAGCTTTCTCATCTAATGAAACCAAGTATCTCTGCGAGTATATAAAGTAAAGTAAGCAGAGAGAAAGGTACACATTAACAACTGACAACATGTAAGTCTTGAATGAAAAGATTCTTGCTACTGATATTTAATTCTTTGGAAAAAACTCTTAATTATACTGCCAGACATTCAATTTGCATGCCATACGTTTACCAGTTACAAAAATTAGTAGGATTT
>JAHZMV010003778.1:0-13807 GCA_027743765.1 Coecobrya sp. COE2
TTGGTGCAGTTACTGCGGAGATTGTTACTGCGCAATCTGAAATTGGCTCATTTCTTTCCTCGTTCCCCACGTACCATACTTGGCAATCTAGATAGACCAGCGTTTAATCTCCGTAACGCACAAACTATTGTAAATTGCGAAAAAATATTGATAAAGCTGTATCATTAACGATATTTAAAAGTAGCGTGTTCATAAAAGTTTGTATTTAAATAGTTTCTACTTAATTATTAGCGAAACTTCTAATACCGCTCCAGCTCTCCTATTCAAATGATATTACTCATAACCGTTAGTCCGTTCTTATCGTAACTGCTAAGCGTAACTAATTAATATTACTACCGGTTATAATGTGTGACTTATTAATGGGTAAATGTTGCTAATATACTGAAAGTCAGAGTCGTTACAAGGTGAATACGTAGTTTGCTTTCACAGGCAGATAAAATATGTTAATATATTTGTACTGTTTATCTACACAATATATTTTGAATGCTTCTAGCTGATGATCGGAATCATGGTTACTAAATTTGGAGCAAAAACTTGGGTAGCACAGAAAGGTTGGACGATAATGCTTTTGTATATAAACAACTAAAAAATGCCGGAGATAATGCATAAACTATATAACAAAGTAGAATGAGACTGTTTTACCGGAGAAATTCAGTTCATTATTATTATTTTAGAATTCTCACTACATGCATACTAGCTAACTTATATGATTACAAATTTTAATGATTAATATTTATGATAAATAAACTCTACCATTTTATTGCCTTACTTATAAAAAGATAAAAATACATAGCAGCAGCCAATCTGACTAAATAAATTATTGTGTGCACAAAATATTAACTTCACTTTAGGCCAGATGCCGTTTCTTGAACTGAAATATGTAGTCTCTCTTCGGTGTCAACGTAGCAAAGGGTACAAGTGGTACGTCTTCCATCTTATCAGTGGTCCTAATCTCAAAGCGGCGCAGCAGATAAGCTACATGACTAAATAAATTATTGTGTGCACAAAATATTAACTTCACTTTAGGCCAGATGCCGTTTTTTGAACTGAAATATGTAATCTCTCTTCGATGTCAACGTAGCAAAGGGTACAAGTGGTATGTCTTCCATCTTATCAATGGTCCTCATCTCAAACCGGCGCATTGTGAATGGGCAAACGGCAACGTTAACGCCAACAGGAAGCTTATAAATCTTGCCTTCGTGTTCCAGTCTTAAAGAAGTCTTCAGCTCACGAAGAAATAAATAAACTGGAGGAAAGAGACGAAGTGTTTCGTGAATGCAGCGTTCAACGTATCTTAGGTTGGACTGAAGAGCTTCGTAGGTAATCGAATCGTTTTTGAAGCTGTCTGGATTTTCAAACAGCTCGTCAACTTCTCGACGGCAAACCTCCTGTATTTCTGGGTTAAGGGCGATGCAAAAGCAGAAGAAGTGAATGGTAGTAGCACCAGTTTCGTGACCCTGAAGTAAGTTATTAATTTATGCAATAAAGTCCTTCAAATCATTAGGCAAGTTTTAGAGAGTCGCAATATACCCCAAACATCATAGTGTTCATCTCATCGACAATCTGATTATCATCCACCCCCGCATCTAGCAAGTCATCAAGTATGCTTCTAAACGCTGACTTCTTAGAATCTACCTCCTCATGAGTGACTCCACGGGCTCTCATTTCTTTAAGCCTTGCTAATCTCTTATAAAAACAAAAAAATCTTCATTTTTCTCTGATGCTCTGATATAATTAATGGCAGTTTAGTTTGGCTTATTACCCCATGAGCAAATTCATTCATTTCTCGGATAGCCTTATTCAATTGATTTGCCATGGGATGCAGTTTCCACAGAGGATTTAGCAGCCGTTTGAGATGAGATTCTTGCCAGCTGTATAAGAAAATTATAAAGTTTTTCTAGTTATCTATCCTCATGGACATATTTAAGATTACGTAATAATAGGTTCCAAAAAATCCGAAAATTGCGTACATTTGGAAATTTTTATTATATTTATTCAGCTGCGTTGACTCCTCCTCATTAAATCCTGTGATGATTTCTGTAGAAAAGAATTATGTTACAAATTAAATTAGTTCACTGTATAAAACATAAAAATTTCCAAACAAGTCATAAACTATTTAATTCCTAACTTACCCCAAATTATTTTCAAGAACAAAATATTAATCGGCTCTGTAATCTGGTGTGGTTGCCCATCCTCAAAAATGTTCTCCAGTTCCCCCACAAATATTTCACTGTTCTTGTTAAGCATGCCCATGTAGGCCTTTAAATTCTGAAAGCTTTGTGACTTCATCAGTATTTTCCTTTGAGCTTGCCAAAATTTTCCGGTGGATACAAGAACTCCATTGGTAATAAACGGCTTCATAAAATCATACAGAAGCGGAGATTTAGCTCCATGTCCAAAGTCTCCTGACTGGAAGAGCTGTTGCACTAATGGCCCATTTGTCAATGCGACAAACGTTCTTCCTGCTCCTGTCGTTTTAAGCATTCCCGGGTATTTCAGATACCATTCGTAACCTTGGCTCAACATGTCTGAAAAATTGGTTTAAAAGTATTTATTTGTTTTTTTCTCTAAAAATTAAATTTGATTTTATCTTGCATGTTTTAATTGACACAAACTTGAGTAAGGTAGCAATTTCGGCAAGCATCCGATAAAATTTGGCCAGAAAAATTTTGGACCTGGGATGTCATCCAAGCCAAGTACCCTATCATTTCCATTATCGTCGACCACTTTTTTCTCATAATAATATTTTAATTGATAACAAAATTGAACCAATGCAACAAATACTAGTGTAACCGTTAAGTAGCTTGTCGTTGTCAGATAATTTGAGTCTATATTAATCTTACTGTAATACAGAAAACTTTCTGTAAGATTATCTCGATTAATATCAGCCATCACACCGATTTAGAATGGAAATACAATTACAAATGTTGTTATCACAAAGATAGATGAATGACTGCACCAAAGTTGAAAAACCCCATTTGCTTTTATTACAAGTTGTTGGTGTGGAGAACGAGAAAGAAATGAAACTTGTTGAGAAAATTCCCAGCATAAAATGACACTCGCTACGCTGTAACATAAAAATAAAATTCAAAAACCATTTTGACCGTTTAACTGGAATGTATTTTGAAGCGGGCGGATGTGGAAATTCTTTTAGAGCAGCTTACATCCTTTCCGGGAATTCAGGAAGCATTTTGATCCGCACTTGAATATTTACATATTATGCAGCAGGGACATTCTGAGTGAGAGGGACGTTCCCAACAATTACGATTATGATATAAATACATAGCAAGCGTCGATATTTTAAAATTATGATTCCAAGGAACATTTAAAACAATTTCCACCTACAGAATGAATTCTTAACTTATGGATGGATCTAAAGAATAAATACGTACTTAAGATGTATTTTACAAACTATAATTGCTTACTTCAGCCTGCATGCTACTTGTTCCCCACGGCAGCAAAAAAAATTTACAACATGGAAAAAAATTATGAACTTTTAATTTGCACCCTTTTAAAACCAAAAGGCGGCCAGGTGGATAAATAAAAGCAGAGGAGGTACCAGTTGGCTATATCTTTTGCGATGTTCGTATGCCAAATTGAAAAACAAAATATCTCATTGCTGTGCTTTGGTTAAGGAAGTGGCGAAGTTTATGGGTTTTAAAACTTTTCTTTACAGTTAATCATGTAGGCTTTAGTGCGGACTCTGGACTAGGATTTTTTTATTTGAGTGCTGTACTAAATTTGAACAACATGAGCTGCACTGTACAACATTAAGTGGCTACTGACAAACAATACATACATATTGTTGCATATAATGATATATGAACATCTACAATTATTTGGAAGGAGGAAATACCTATTTGCCACTACTTAAACAACGACGGGGAAATAATGTGCAATTTCCGTACGTTTACTCGGGTTATTGCAACATCTCCTGCAAGCAAATGCCGAGGAGTTATTGATCTTAAAACAGGTTCATCGGCCTCATTCTTTACACAGTCCAAATTTCACAGTCATATTTAGAAATATATTTTTGTCCATTGACTACTTGTAACATGAAATTCACAAACATTAAAATAATCTGTAACAATGTATGACTTTATGGCTACATAAGTGCAACAAAGTAATAAAATATGTGTTGTAAATTATGTATTCTTGTTTGAATACAATGTATGCACTTTTGACTTTCTAATGGACCATTGGCTCAGTTATATTGCCCTAGTTCTCTCAACTTGTTTTGCAACAATTTCAGGAAAAAATCGGCCACGTTCATTTTCACACGTTCCATGACAATAACTAACCAGATGCTAATGAGAATATTATCATGAAAATGATGCACATGTAGTATTTTGCTGAATGCTCACATTATTTTGCATATTTTTTTAAAATATGTTTTAATAATTATTGTACAAAATTTTTCATAACAAATAATTAAAAAGATGCCTGTTTATCTATAGGATATATAAAATATATTTGAATTATAAATTAATCGTAATTAAAAATATACTATTTTAAAATTACATTAGCCAAGACCGGTCCTATCGCATTTCCATGTATTTTAATCTTGTGAATTTTCACGTAACTTTTCAAAATAAAACTCATAAGGCTCATAAGGCTTTTCCCCTATGTGTATATGTTGGTGGCTACGAGCACCTTCAAGACTTGCAAACGTCCGGTTACAAAATTCACATTCAAAAGTTTTCTCGCCCGTATGCTGCATTATGTGTTGGGTCATACTTTTTATATTAATTTTTCCACAAATTGGACTAGGTTTCTGCTTCCGTCCCCGTTTCATCTTTAGAGAGGGATCAGCGTTGAAATCGATTCATATCCTTTTATTTCTGTGGGATGGATCCCAGGGTTTCTTGACAGGTGCGCTGATTACACTGCGTCTTTTTCTTTTCCGTATTTTCGGTTGCAAACGGCTTGTTGCAAAATATAAAGTTAACAATTTGATTTTTCTCTTTAATTGACATGACCGGACTATTCTCATTATTGGCAAAAAATATGCCACAAATGACGCACATTACGAAATTATCATGGTACTCTTTATCCATTATAGCGAAAGCCTCGGCTATCTGCACGGAACACAGCCGGTCGTCGTGCATCGGGCGTAAGTCAGATGATTTGTGTGTGCTTTTAGCAACGCCGAGGCTTTCGCTATAAAGGATAAAGAGTAGCTATTAAACTCTGTCGATCCCTCGACATTATATCCAACGAGAATTTCTATAGCAAAGAATTATTCATATTATGTCAACTCACTTATGTATAAAAAATGCCCAAACATGATACTAAAACATTGTAATTCCTAACTTACCCCAAATCACTTTCAAGAATAAATTATTAATCTTCCTATTAATCTGATGCGGTTGTCCATCCTCCAACATTTTCTCAAGTTTCCCCACAAATGCTTCACTGTGCTTGTTCAGCATTCCCATGTAAGCCTTGAGGAGGTTCTGAAAATTCTGAGATTTCATCAACATTTTCCTTATCTTTTATAATGTAACCGTTAAAAATAACTGGTCGTTGTGATATTAAATGAGTCAATATTAGGAGCAACCTCAGTGGCTCCGGAAAACTTGCTGTTAGATTATTATCAGTCATCATGCCCGTTAAAATGAAAATGCACTTTCTTGCGACAAATCAAGATGAATGACTGCACAAAAGTTGAAAACCCCCACTTGCTATTTATTTCAAATAAACAAGGAAGGAGTGAAGTTCCATCTGAAATTGGTTGAGAAAATTCCCAGCATAAACATGTCACTCGTCTTAAAAGAAAAGAAAATTTAAAAACCATTTTTTAACTTGTTTTTACAATGTTTGTCTCCTTTTATTAGGCATGAATGGTTTTAAAAGTAGCATGGATATTCTTCATAACACATAATTGAAATTAATGCACCAACTATTTTTAACTTTAATTTTCTGGAAAAAAATAGTTTGCACTGGATAATATACATTCGATTTAAATTATAATAATAATTCATGAATTTGGTGGAACCACTCGCAAGACCATTTACTAGCTTTTTTCTTCCCTGGACTTTTTATGAATTGTTCGCTTGTGCAGATTGAATGCACCAGACTGATTGAAACCTAGTACATAAAAACTGCAGTTATTTATATACTTTTCTAAAATCAGAAATCTAATTTTTATTTTGCAATTTTACAAATAATAACTTTTTTTTACCCTTTCCACAGAGGTCGCAAACATAAGGTCGTTCTTCTCGATGAATTCTCAAATGAACTTTAAGATTTTCCGGTCTGGTGAAAGTCTTTTGACAGTGGTCACAGGGGAAACGCTCTCTTTTGTCGTCGTGGGTGGTCATATGCTTCTTCAGATTCCATTTGTACTTGAAACTCATTCCACACTGCTCGCAAGTGAAAATCCTGTCATTCTTGTGAGCGACGTAATGCTTTCGTAGCAGAGATTCTGAAGCTGTGTAAAAAATTCATGAAAAAAATTAGCTCTATAATATATACAGTTTGTAGCGCATTTTAATTATAAAGACTTACTGTAAACCTTTCCACAATGCTCACATGGAAAGCAAGTGGACGTATGCAACTTTTTATGCAAATTGAGCTGATTCCGGTCGGAGTATTCCTTATCGCACTGGTCGCATTTGAATTTGGGGGCGTCATGGACCTTAACCAGATGGGAGTCCAGCGCTTGCTGCCCATCAAAACGCTGACTGCACAGATGACACGGATTTCCTTCATCGTGCACATTTTTCTTATGCTCTAAGTAAGAAATAGAAATTGAATTAGTTTTTAATTACCCTAAAATTAAGATTATCATAAGCATTTAATTCTCTTATTTGATTCCTACCAAAGAGCTCTTTACGGCTGGAATATCCCTGATAACATTTTGTGCACACGTGACCAGTATTCGAGTGGGATTTTTGGTGGTTCTGCAAAGACTCGAAAGCAAAGAAACTTCTGGCGCAGTTATCGATCCCACAGAAAAATTCCTCCACTTCCTCATCGTGCTCATTTTTCAGATGACCGATAAGCCTGGTATAGGTGGAGAACGTCTGGGAGCATCTGTCACAAGGAAACTGACCACCTCCGTGGAGCTTGTTAGAGCTGTGCTTTGTAAGATGGCGGAGATATCTTTTCCGGATGGCACAGACAAAGGAGCATTTTGAACACTGGAACAATGGAATCTCTCCCCCGTGGGATTTGAGGTGGCTGAGGAGGTCGGTGGGATTGATGAAGGTGGGAGTAGGACAGAGATCACACTTGCGTTGGTAGTTTCCCCGGTGAAATTTTGCGTGAAGTTTGAGGTACTGCTCACAGGAAAACTGGGCGGAACAGAGGTCGCATTTTAGGGGTTTCTCTGGAGTTTCGTGGACACTCCGGAGGTGGTCCTCTAGAGCGTAGGTGGAACGCAGTTTGAGATCCGGGCACAAGTTACAAAAATATTGTTCTTTTAAGTAGACTTGTCGGGGCGGTGCTGGCAAATACTTCTTCTTTGGCTTGCTTTTTGAAGAGAACAGTCGTTTCCGTTTTTTCTTGGAACCCATTTTGACCCCTTTTCTTGGTGACGTCTTCTCCTTTTTCACTTTGGCTGTTGTTACCCCGCCATTGTTGGAAATGCCAAGTCTTCTTTTTCGAGCTCTTACCTCTCGTGGTGTCGCATCTTCCCTCTTAAACCCATCCTCAAGTTCACATTTTGTTGAAGAAGGAGAAAAGGTTCCCTCAACTGACCCAAAATCCATCCCATCTCCGGGCTCAACTTTGACCTCGACTTCTTCTCCAGTTTTGCACATCAACTTTGCAGAGAGTGAATTCCGGTGAATCTCCACATTTCTCGGTTCTGTAAATTAAATGTATAAAAAAATTAAAAACATACAACATTAATTTTAGGAATTTTATTTATTTATCCCCTTGCCTTTAATTATAGCTTCTCTCAGCTCTGATAATGTAGACCCCACACCACTGATCGCATCCGTCTGACTCAGGGCTAATTCCTCCGCATTGGACGACTCCCTGACCACCACCTCAATTTTCTTCAACTGTTCCTGATACTCGCCCAGCACCTTGAACAAATCCTTTAACGCCATTAAAACCTCATTCTGTAATTTCCTAACTCTTCCCTCCACCTCCTCCACTCTCCCCTTCACCTCCATCGCCTCACCCACAAATTTCTCACACCTTGAACACACCCAAACATTTTCAATATCCCTGAGTAATAAAACACTCTCCAATTTACTAATTGCCCCCACTCCCTCATCAAAACCCTTAATCTCCCGACAAAATGACAGAAATTCGTCACTGGAGTTGGAGACATGAATTGGTTTACAACAGAGAACACACGTGGAACACAAACTTACATTATCTTCAGCCATCATTAAAAACACTCAACTTCACACTGAACAAATTAATTTCAATTGTGTATCATTACAAACAAATTCGTTTTGTTTGTCGTTGAAAAATGAGAGTTTGCTTGTTTTGGTTCTGTCAAGTCATCTGCTCTCGTTTCCGCTGCTGCTCTTGTGTCAGCTGTTGTTGCTGCAAAACAATGACAAGTCATGCAGTGTCTGGATGACGCTTTGTCTATGCAGAGGAGAATCAATCTTGCTTGCCAAAAGTTGTAAATCCTTTGGCATAAAAATGATTCAGCATTTCATTCATCTTCATTTTTACTTATTTGTAGCCGGTATAATTGCTCCAATCATTATTATTAACAAATCATTGCTATTTGTATGAATTTAAAAAAATATTTGTCAAATATTTCCATCAAATATAGCACACGTATCATAATATACATTTTTATGAGTAAAATGGATGGATGGATAGATGGGTTCAAAATATTACTTTGCATTTAAATTTTATTAGTCTTTCGCCCCGAAAATTTACATTGGTGTGATACATAACAAATACCAACCTAATTTGAATTATAGAGAATATATCTTGGGCAGAGTCGATTCCAGAATTAGCAGTTTTAATTTAGCATTCTACCTAAATTTCAAAACGAAAATTCAAAAATTGATTTAATATTCATGTCATCACTCTACTTTTCAATATTAATTATAATTGACTTACCATGGCATTTTGCATGATTTCAAATGACTTGCGATTAAAGCAGTGTCTGTGGTGAGTTATCGTTTTGCACTTGTCAAATTCCTTGGCTTTGCTTATTGTTCCTGTGAAATAAATACAACTTTGCCATTTAAAAAACCCATAAAAATCCATTTCAAAATGTTTAAAAATGAAACCAATGATTTTGGCAACCTGATATTTCAAGGCAGTCATTCCAAGCAGCAGTTATTTGCTCGTAATATTTCACGCCAACTTTTTCATTTTTGAAGAGTTGCTCTGTCAAACTTTTGTCCGGCAACTTGTCAGCCCCCTTATCCAACTTTTCATGAAGAATATAGGCATGTCATTATATAATGGATTAAAAATTAATGTTAGTTTGTAGAAGTTGGACTTACAATGCCTGCTTCTTGATAAGCGCAATATTCCGAACACTAAATATTGTCAAATTCAGGGAAAACAAGAATTATAAAATTACTGAAACTTAATTTTTTGAATGAACAATTAATTTACCTTGTCATCCCATTCAAACTCTTCATCAGCTGCATTATGCGGGAATCGTTTTCCTTTTCGGTACTCAGCTTCCAGTTCCGTTTTCATCTTTTCCAAACAGATTCGACGTGCCTCGTAATAGCCCTCTGTGAAATTGAGAATAAGGATACACTTCACCTGACCAATCTCTACAACCGCATCACTCAATCGACACACAATCACCAGTGAAATTACTATTCCTGCCAAACCTATTCGGTTTTTATGTTCATACATTTTTATTAACGATTTGATAATCGAATTTCTGGAAAAGAAATGACAACAAATGCTAACAAGCAAGCGAGCTGTTCATCATGTAGCGTCTCCAGAGCTTCAATGCCAGCAGCTCAAGTAAATTTAATCACATCCCATTCTATGGTAAGTATTTAGATGACTTTTCACTTGAAGGATAATTTTTAATCTAGATAATTGGTTTTATTTTATATGCTTTGGTTTGCTGGCATCACATGCAACCAAACGCTTCTCAAATAAAAAGCAAACAAAGCCTAACAATTGCGTTTTGTGATATGAATCACTCCATTTAATTCATATGTATTATATTTGATTAAAAGCAAATACTATACAAAATTAAGTTGCTTTAAAATTGTAGCATGATAAGCAAAACAGAGTAGTCATCACAAATTAAATATTTATGCTGAATAGCTTAATAATTTGGTTCCAATGTAGCACTGGTGGGTTTGAGTATTTTCGTGAGCATATTTACTTATAACGCCAAACTCATTACCATTTTACCAAATTCATGCAATGTTTATTAACCATTTAACAAAATATTATATGAAGTAAACAAGATTTCAGTATTTGTTATAACATATTATTAAGTATTTACTTGGTAATTTTAAGCTACAGGACTGTCCAATGAAGAGCTTTCTTCAACTCATAATGATCATTCTTCTAAAAATTACAATCAGTCTGTTTTCACTATGGTAATTGCCTTAAAATTTGAATCAGTAGTTAAATTGTTCAACATAACAGATGCGTATAAACCTTAATACATGATCAAGTTTAATCAGGAAATCACACCTGAATCCTAATATATTAGAAAGTGCGGAGAAATTAACTTCCAGAAGATTGTAACAGCAGAATTTCCACAGTAAAAGCAAAGCTCATCAAGCTGATGAAATGGTTTCTTGTAATAATAAATGCATCAAATAATGTAACTCCAATGGGCCTTCTTCGTAGCATTTCCAAAGTTCGCCGCATCTAAATAAAAATAACTCGTCAATACATTTATTTTTCCTTGTTTATGCAGTCATGCACCGCACAAAAAACGTCTGATTCAACGACACTGGTGCTGTATCACAATTTCGAAAATATAACTTAAATCGAGTTACCTGCCAAATATTCTCTATTTCCGGAACACTCTCAATCAAGTCCAACGTCTCTTCGCTGGATCGGTGTACGTTGGCCGCATATTGTATGACCAGCGTAACACGCAACACAAAATGAAATAAACCCAAAGCCGTATATAACATGATCCACGGACTTCCTAAGGAAGAAGCACTCAGAAGCGTTTTCAACTGAAAGTAAATTAAGGCAGAAGTTAAATAAACACTCTTGTTTAAATTTATACATGATTTGCATTATGTTTTGCAGATCTACATTATAAACCATGTTTAACGAATTATATACGACCGTAGCGGCAAGCAATGGCGATAGAATTCGACTTGTCTCATCAGCCAATTTTCTCAATTTCACCACTTTCAAGTAAACCGTTTCCCAAGGAATGATGTAATATTGTTTGATAGCGTCAAGTTTCCCCATTTTCATTTTATTGATCAGAAGATTGTCATCCTCCCAAGTAGTTGGAACTTGAGCCTGACGGATAAGTTGATTGAGAAATTCTATCCGCGACGTTATACCAAAACATAGAACAATACAGAGACAGTCCATAATGTCTGATGCCAATTCAGACAATTTTGAGGTAATATACATCATTAAGAAATATATTGGACTTGCAAAGGGTGGAGATTCAAAATTATTAAAATAGTCTGTATGGTATTTCTCAACAAATGTCTGTCCTCCTATTTCTCAAGCAGTAAAAAAAGATTTAGAAATCCATTTTCGTAAATATAGGATATAAAATACATAAAGTACAACATATATGTATATTACGAATACCTTGAAGGGATTTACCGATAATAATATCGTACATAATCGTTCCTGCTAAAGCTGAACCGAAAATTACTAAAACTGAGTAGTGGACCCTTTGTAGCGAGGCTAGATACACATGATTTTCCGGTGTAATGCGCAGGTGAGTTTTGAAAATAGCAGCAAACCTTTTGTTCCTTCCAAACAGGTATGCATATCTTCGGGGTAATATAAATTTGAAAGAATGGATATATGTAAGCTTTCATGTCACACCAAGTCACATTAATTTTAGGAATTATAATGCAAATATGTCTACAGGAAAAATGTGCAGAGAAGATAGCCCATTAGCCAGGCTTCAACGGGTTTGTTCTTTGTATCCACAACCGTCCATTATAGAATCATTAGTAATACGTTGGCAAATACAATAATTGTCATTATCCGACAATAACAATAGCATATCGTTCCGAAAATCCTGAAACAATTCAAGACATTTCTATAACAACAAGTTTGCTTCTGTAACGTATGCATATGCTTACTACGGTGTCTACTTACTTTGATATGAATGAATGTTGCTGGTCATGTGGAAAAGGTAAGCCAAATAATTTCCCTAAGAATATCAAGCGCAGCAATAGGGATTGATAATCTTTTATCGGCGTGAACTTCATTTATCTCTTGAAAGATGTTTCATACGTTGTTGTGTCCAAGGTCCTTGATTCACGCAAAACCACACGAGAAGAAGATGGTGTTTATTGCACTAACGTAATTAATAATTACTGCAAATAAAAGTTGAAAGAACAACTTAACCATATCTGATTATTCCGAATATCCTTACCACTAACGATTGAGATTTCTTGGTAGATAGTCAGTCAGTATTACTATGATCTACTTGGATTAAAAGTTTTTGTAGTTTGGAAATCATTTCTGTATTGGCTATTTTGGTCAAATATATTGCTTTTAAAAATAAAGCCAAAGCCCTCTCTCGTTTTATCGGTTACTTCATTTAAATAACTACAAATTATCACATCAAATAATTTTTTCTTTCAGAATAAATGCCACTATCTGCACGTACATTATACTAAATTATTTAGAAGTAAAAGATCAAAATGAAAGTACGAGGGGAGCGTTTTTGTATGTCAGAGCTAATATTGATTTTGGTGCGGCACGATATTTTATCTCATTCAATCTAAAGTTTGCCCACTGCGGACCAAGTATTTCATAATTACTATGCATATTAAACTGATGTTTAGGTCTATTAACTGAACCAACGATAATGTTAAGCCTTTGCAAAACATTATTAAACGCCCCAGCCCCTGCGCAAGGTTGCGAAGTTTAATACCAATAAAACCCTCCACACATACGACAAGATATTCTGTTTTATTAAGTGTTTTCAATACTCGTTCTCAAGCCTTCAATAACGGCAATAGTGTTGCAAACTTCCAAGCATCAATGTTTGTGCTCTGCCATAGCTCATGCAACAGAAAAACCTTTTCATATTGACATTGTCACTTATTGATATTTTTGCTTGATTCCCCGGTGTTTGTTAATGGACATAGGTCGCATTAATTTTAAATTCATGTATGTGATAAAAGTGACAATATGTTTCCCTACTAGAGATAAAATATTTTGCTTATGCTTATTTCTCTAATTGGGCCTTCGTTGCTATTAAAGAATCGATCGAAAATTCGCGACGGAACGGAACATTTTCACGAAGGATTAATTAAAAGACATCTCATATATCATGGAATAATAGGCAAAGTTGTTTTTAGTATTTGACCAAGTTTGCATTCAAAAACTTAGACAAAACATTATTACAGTAATATTTCAATCATAGCACTAGATTAATGAAAACATTCTGTAGGGTATCTTGCTGGCCAGAAAATATTAGTTAATTGGATCCAAAATATACGAAGAACAAAATAGATAGTGTGGTTATGAAAACAATTAGTCTTCTAAAAAACAACCCACTTTAAAAAATAGTTTGTCTAAAAAATAATAATCTTCCAAAAATAATTGCTTTTTGATTGATTGATTGATTGATTGATTGAGTTTTATTGCAGATCTTAATTTTTGCACCAAGACATCAGAAAATAGAAGCCAGTACATAGATCCATATTTAAATGATATAAAATACAAT